>VWYI01036652.1:93998-120087 GCA_013399455.1 Anthoscopus minutus | reverse complement strand
GAGAGGGAGAGGGAGAGGGAGAGGGAGAGGGACTATTAAAGAAAATCCTTAAAACCAGACAAACAGTTTACCTGTAGTAATGATGACACTGAATGCCATGCAGAAGGTAAAAACTGCTCCCCTTGACCTGCTGCTCCTGCTGCTCACACTTTGCACTGAAGGAAACTGACTGCAAAGTATTTGTATGGGTAACTCTATTTGTAAAACTGACCAGAGAAAATAAAGTCTATACAAATCACTGTGTTTGAATATTAGGCTGCATAATTGGAGACTACATGTACAATATTGAACGGATGTTTCCATTTATTTCTAATAACTGATGGGTGTGCAAATAGGATTTAAAATTAAATTGTGTTCCCAAACTCGAGGTTCATGGGATCAAACTTGCATTTTCCCTTTTAGAAAACGTAAGTAGTGATATACTAGTTTTTAATTGGTGTGAAGGAGAGTACAGTAGTCTGTGTGGCAAATCAGATTGCAGTCATCATCAAAATGTCCTTGGGCCATCAGGCATTTCTTGGCTAAAAACTGTCAGTGCATTTTTCAGGTTACATTTAAAGAGATCTAAAAGCTGAACAAGCTGGAGAGGCCTGGTGAGCCAGTTACTCCCACAGGACTCAGAACTCATCTCCAGGTGTTCCACTCCCATTCTCCAGTGGGTGATTGTGTGGTACATAGCCAGGCCATGCAAGACTGACTGGCAATCCCATTTTGGGTCCAGGCTGTGGGAAAGGAAATCAGTTTCCTTTTTTGATCTACTGAAATGCTTTTAGCTCCTTTCAGATTTGTCATAACAACAATACACTTAAGGAATAATCTAATGCAGGCTTAAACCTCTGTTCAGTAGAGACTGCTAAAATGCCTGTCTCAATTTGATACGCTACACTGACATATCACACTTTTCTGTATCTTTTTCATTCCCTTATGGTGGATGAAATGCAAAGGTATTACCCAAAGTAATAGCCAGCCCCAAGTGAGGCAGCTAAACCCACAAATCTAGATGTACAATGAATATGATGTAATCAAAGCTAATTAATTGTTCCATATCCATCATCATTCTGCCATTACAAAGTTCCTTTCCCTTCCTCTCAAGGGCTTTTCTCCTTCAGTCTATAGCATTTCTGACTCCTTTCCACATATGTACAAAGCTCTGAGTTCTTTTACATGAACCTAGGCTTCCTCCCCAGGCTTCCTGGCATCATTTCCATGCATGTTTATCTGAATCTCTTGCTGTTTTCTTCCAAAGGATGTGTATCTTTGGTTTAGTCCTGGACATCTGAATTGAACAGAAGTCCTCAGTACCTCCTGGATGTGGCTCCGTGGGTGTCTGCTGCTCCTGCTTCACTCTCCAAGTGCTGTTCTGAGCAAGGCACTGCAAGTGCCTTCTCTCAGTGTCTCCTCTCCTCCTGTTTCAGTGGAGGGAGCAGATTTGAGCCTTCCTCAGGGCCCTCTCCTTCCCAAGCAGAGGCCCAGGCACACCCGCAGAGGCACTACACTAATGGCAGCTGGCACTGTCTGTCTCCCAGCAGCAGGGCATTAATAACCATTAACAAAATGCTATATACTTCCAACATGATGTCAGTGGTATTAATTTCTGTCATTCCTGTATCAGCACTCATGAATGACTGGTTTTCCTTTTTTTTTTCTTTTAAACTTACATCTGAAATACTCCAAAGAAGTAAAACCAACATTTATTACATAGAATAGCTTTTATTTTATTAACACTTGGAATAGCTTTTATTTTTCTGTTTTGAAAATGAACTCTCAGTACTATATTGAACAACAGCTGAGTTTCTCATTCATTTTTTTTACCAAGCTTTACAAAAAATAAATCAAAGCAAAGCTTTCATGCCCTGCAGACTTGTGAGCATTTTTGAGAGCTACTAAGGACTTGCCACCTATTAGAGAGAATAGGTGGGAGAGATTTGGGAGTTTTCTGGAATGGATTGTTTATGAGCAGATTACTCAGAACTGCTGTATTACAGCAAGTCTGCTATTTCTTTCAGGAGTGTGAAATATGAGTATCTTTTCTCAGTTCAAACTAGTAACCAGAGCAGAAACAATTCCTTTTAAATCGTATGTTCATAAAACCTCTACAATCTTACAGTACCTAGGTATGCATTGTTTCTCAGCTCAAAACAAAATAAATGCCAGCACTATAAAGAGATGAGATCAAACCTGTAGGAAGAGTTGGTGTCATTAATTGCAGTACTAAAGACAAATGGAATAAGATACAGATTTCCATGCATTCAACTATATATATATTTTTAGATCACTGACAAGAACACCCCTGTGATGATTCAGGATCAATATACCTTAAGATGATGTGAAAGATTGATGGAATTTCAAAACTGTCCTTTTCTTTTTACAGATTAAGAAGGACATATTTCCATTGCTCATATACTTTGCTATTTACTGGCAGACTCCAAGAAATGAGAATGCCTAATCCAACCTCCGTTTAAGTGGAGTTACGTTCCCCCTATCTCCACCAATGCTTTAAATTGTCCACTTTATCACACTAAAATCTTCAAGAAAATAGGATGGGGCTTCCAGAGAAATGTTTGCATGGCAAACTACTCCTGCCCATTTCCAAGTCTATGCTCATGCCTAAAAGCTATTAATAGGTATAGGGAGTGGATGTGCGAGACCATGCTTTGTACTCCCACGGACTACATCAGTCATACAATGCAGTAATTTCTCCAACTTGGGTTCAATGTGTGGGTTTTGATTTTTTTTTCCTGTCAGTTTTGGGTTTGTCAGGTTTTGGTGTTTGGGTTTTTATTTAGTGTTGTTTCTTAAAAAAAAAAAGTCTTTACCTCTCAAAAAGCCCCAAGAAGTTAATGTGATGTAGAGCTTCAACTGAAAATTAAAGAAGATTATGGAAGATCTGCCACTTTTGGTGCCTGTGGGTAGAGCAGCTGGTCCCAGTGGAATAAAGGCAAGGATAAAGCAATCTTCTTCAGGAATGACATGGCAACAAGGGGGACTGCTACCAAAAGCAAAGCCTGCTCCACGGCAGCTCTGTACAGACCATCATGAGGAACACTGCAGGGTGAGGGAGCTCAGAGCACAGCACAGGGACTGCAGTCGTGTGGAAGCAGGTGACAGGATGCAGTGTTTGCAGTCCTCCAGCCCTGCTGCAGACCTCCTGAGGAAGTGCATGCTTCAGGTTAAACCAGGTCTTAGAGACACCCTCCAGCAGGCAGTGAGCCAGCCAGCAGCACCTTGGTGAGAGGCAAATCCGCATCCCTGTGGAAATGGCAGAAGACTGATTAATTTAATCCCATGTCCTTTCTTAGAAAAGATAGTAAGAGATGGCGAGGAGCAAAATTTTTATAAATCTACATGTTTCTTCTTCCTTCTTTGGCAGAGGAAAAGAGGAGCAGCCCTTTCCATATGCCCATCCCTGCACTGATCACAGCATTTAGCAGAAGGGGGGAGAAGGGCTTTTCTCCAGAGCCCGTGCCTTTGAGGCAGCAGCAGGGCAAGAGTTCAGTTTTACGACTCTTGGCCCCAACACAATTTACCATTTACAAACTAATCCTCCTCTGCTGGAGAGCACAAGGCCTGCTAAAGCTCTCATGTCCACTTCTCTGATTCTCCATTGTCCACAGTGACAGGGAGAAGCCGAAGACCTAATCGGTGTGTAATTTAATCGCTGTCCAGGCTGTGTCACAGCACAATGCTCTGCTTGTAGTGCCACGGGCTGAGGCAGCCAGCTACTGTTATGCTCCACAGCAGGTGTGAAGAATGTCACTGGCTCTAACTGTGCTGTCCCTCTCTCCAGGTCCATTGCTGACACTCTGTTCACTCACCACTTAAAGGTTGTTTTTCCTACTGGCAGCAAGCTAATTGTCAGCTCTCTGGTGAAAGGGCACTCTCAGTATTTTTGACCCTGAACTGGGAATTCCTGCACAGCATAACATGGCCCTCATATAAAGTAAACCTCTTTGCTCTCCAGATCCCCTAAATGTGGAGGCCTGCTAACAAGCTCTTTACCTCCATAGTTTTAATCCAGCAGTTAGTAAGTCATGATCTACCACACCCAAACTGTTTCACTTCGTTGGTCCTCACCAGATAGGGCATTGGACATTGCCACACATCTTTTAGGATGGTTTAAATCCTTGGTACCTAATTTCATATTAATCAGCAAAAGACAGATGCTTCAAAAAATTCCTATTCAAAAGCAGGTCACTAAAAATCTCTGGAATACAAAATTAAATGTGCTGCCACACTTACATACAGGAACACTCTGAAAATGGCATTTGGTTTGCTCTTTAGCAAGAATTTACTATTCCACCAAGATTTGAAAAGCCACACTTTCATTCATCTTGAGTTCAAGGAGACTGAGGAAGAGAAGTGTGGTGGAAGGAGGCAGGGCAGCAGCTGCCACTTGATCAGTGGGTGTGGGTATCACCCAGCCATGCTATCCAGCAGATAAGGAGACAGCACAGAACTGCTGCTGGTGCATCCATGGGAGCACCTTAGAGGATGTCTCCCCTGGCACAGAGCTACATCACACACTGGTAACAATTGTGTGTGGCGTTTCTTTCCACATGTAACAGTGACTAGTCCAAGGCATGTGAGAACAAGAGGAGCACAGAAACACCCAACTCCTAACACATCTCTTTCCTTAACAGCCTTGAGGATTTCATTCATGTAGAGTTTCTGGAACTATTTTTCCAATTCCTTAATTTTCATGTAGAAACAAAATGAATAGCAGGAATACCTGATGGAAGAGCTATGCTTGGACAGAAATTGTACAGGACCATACAGCTGCAGATTTTCATCCAGAAGAATAAACAACTGAAGTCAGTTGAATAACCTGACGAACACAAGAAACAAATAAACCAAAATGGAAACAATTTCCCTGCCATCACATCAGTAACTTTAAATTTATATATTTGGCTATCTAGACTATTTCTGTGCAATTCTGTACAGGAATTATGGTTACAATTTTACCTAATCCTGTAAACGGATGAAATAGTTTGTCACACTTGCAAATTCTGTGAAGGCAGTGAGCAGATGAAGAAAGATGATCCAGCTTCTTACCACTTGCTACAGAAAAGTTCATAATATTCATTATTCAAAATATGAATTGGACATCTGTATTTACAATGTTTAACAAGTCTTGCTTAGTGTTGAAGCCAAGCTGCTCATTTCACCCATACTCATCTACTGTCATCATCGAAGCTGACTTCCAAACATGGCCAGACACCAGTTTTCATGGCAGGGGTCATGAGACATTCTTGCATCCTGAATCAGGATTCAGCAATGCCATGTGCCAAGCCTTAGAAGCATGAAAAGCATTTACAACTGAGCACCTGCGGAAATTCCATTTCCTGACAAAGAAAGGCCTCTGATAGTCATGTTTTCTCCTACACTTAGGCTATGCTGTAATGAAATCTGGCCTGAATAATCCTTGTACAGCTGTACAAGTATCCTTGCTTAGCTTTTACCCCTCCGTATGGAGATTCAGTGGAAACTTGGTTGAGTAATCAGAAAAGATACACAGAATGAGAAGTTTGGCTGATGGGATATGACAAAAACCACATACAGGACAGGGACACAAAGTGAGCCTATTAGAGAAAGTGGAAGGATTCTGGTAACTTTAATGAATACATTAAGGTAAGAGGATGGCACCCTAAGGAGTCACATTAAACTCGGTGTCTATGCCGACAGTGACATATGCTGACACAACTGGAGAATGTATGCCCCTGGAAAAGAAAGACAGGAGCACTGTTGCAAATAGCATGGAAATTATCAGAGAGTGCAGGACTGCACAGGAACCACCGCTGGGTCAGTGACGAGAGTTGAAGGGGAATAAATTGATGGAATGCTGGAAGAGACTTGGAAAGGGCTATTTGTGACATCAGTGATGGAAATTACTTCAAACAGCTTATCCTGTGAGACTCCCTGCTATGCAAGGCCATTACCTCTTGCTGTAGGTCTGGGTTGCCCTTACACCAAGCTGCCCTCATCCCTTTGAAGGTTGGGATTGCCTTACTCCACAAAACCTGCATCCTTGTCTTGTCCCTATCACTCTAATCATGGGTTGCTGCTGCTTTATCTCTAACATGAACTATCTGTGCCCTCTATTCAAACTCTGACCTCAAACTCCCAGCCATCACATCTCCATATACCCCCAGCTCATCCCCTCTGCCTCCGTTACCTGGCACTGTTCCCTGTAGCTGCTTCACACCCCAGATTATCTCTGCTTTTGCTTTCCTCCCTCTAGCAGTAATCAGTGTGAGTGTGAATCACACTGATTACATACACATGATATCACAGGTAGCAGGCCATTAGCCTGTGCACTGCTCTATGCCCAATCTCACTTTTACTGGGCCATTCACTGGAGCTTTAAACCAGTGACTACAACCAGCCCTGCTGGTTTTTAGTGGTCCCCCAGTCTCTTTTTGGGAACCATAATCCATCATGGTACTGGGCAGGCTCAGTGGATGCAGAGTAACAGCCCTAGTTCCCTATTTCCACAAGGAAATGCTAGAACACCTTTTGTCTGCTGGGTATAACAACCAGATCTCTATGGCGCACTTCCCTTTTCCTTCCTTGCTGCTGGTCAGTCGTTCCCTCTGGGTACTCCAGGGAACCTCCCCCCTCCTCTTGGCCACGACAGCGTACATTCAAACAGCTGCTTGGGCTGGATGAAGCACCTGCTCTGGGCAACAGCAGCTGGAGTTCATTTTGGGTCCAAAGGGCCGAGGCCAAGCAGCCTGACCGCATGTGCACTAATCCAGTATCATCACCAACTCCACCAACAACAGGTGCCCTTTGAAGAGGGAGGGAAAAACTATTTGGGGAGGAACCAGAGCTTTATAAAGGACATTATGGGCCAAGTCCTCAGCTGGTACATGCTCAGTTAAAGCATGTGCCCCCTTGAAGTTATATGACTAATGCTCACATACACAAGCAAAAGATTTGGCCCACTCTCAGTGTTGCTTCTCTTCTGTTTTTAGTTTCTCTAAGGATTTTTCATCTCCTCTCCTTGCTCTGCATTTATCTTCCATCAATAAAGAAACTTTCCTGTCCCTTGCTTCAGACCAGACAGCCAAAAGTCATAAGCTACATATCCCATACAGGTTTCACCATTCTCCTGTGCATAATCTTACCACGCGTCCCTCTGTGCTGCTCCAGTTGAGACTCCAGGTCATAAGCCAACAGTAGCAGGAACAAGGGCAATCACATTCTGGAACAAATCAAACCAAACCCTGTCAAGGTCCATTAAGAGAAGTCTTTCAGCACAAGCATCCTAAGAACTGTCATGCACTTGTTCAAGCCAGTAGTCCCTGTAGGACAGAGCATAATTTCAATGTATGATCCCTACAAATGACACAGGAAGAGGAAAAAAAAAACAACCCTGTAAGAAACTACTGGCCAAACTGTCTCTGAGGAAGTTTTACTCTCACCTCATTTTGCTGGAAATTTGTTTACTATCCAATACATACAAATATCTTTTTAAAGTCCCTCTTAGTGATAAAAGCCTGAACTAATGAAAGCCTCTATGTTTTCTTCTTTTCTGAATCCTGCCATTCTGAGCTCTAGAGGCCAGTTCTGTAAATCTGGTCTCACTTACTGCAGATACTCTTGCGCTCCTTTCTGGAGAACCTGGAAGCTCTCTGGAGCCTGGATTCACAGAGATGGCACTGCAGAGCATGACCAAAAGCATTCTGCTTACACTGCCCAAGTAAAAGCAGGATTTCCAAATTCCTGTTGATGCACTATCAGAAGAAAATATAACCTTGCTGTAAGTTGCTCATGTGAATCAGTCACAGCCTTCATAACTTTGTATTCCAAAATTTATTTTCCTGAACTATGCATCTTTTAATTCTTGACTTTCCAAGATTCAGATTTAAGGCACTTTCCCCTCGGGACCATGTCCCAGCTGGGTTATATTACAAAGAGAAGCAGAGTGATGAGAGACAGTTGGATGCACAGAGCTAGTAGTGAGAACAGCACAGGCAGAAAAATCAGTCTCCAATCTGTAACAGTTCCTGACATCTTACCTACGAGTATAGATAGGTGTAACCTGTACTGCGTTGGCTTGAACATTTAAATAAATCTCCAAGAATTTCCCTTGACAAACACCCCAGTCCAGGTTAGACAATTCCTCAGCAAGGATGGGACAGACACTCAACCACAGGAGAACCTCCAGTGCTGGAAATGCATTCTCAGCTGCTGTAGACTCACACATTCACTTTTTGAGGCTTTAACCACAGTTCCAAAGTTGGAAAACACCAAGGCATGTACAAATGCGTGCAGAAGGCAACATTGCACACTTACACAGGTTTTGTTCACATGGATGCCAAGGCAACCACTTTGCACCCTCATACTGAGCAGTAGAGATACCTACACATTCCTGCCTTTCCCAGTCAAAGCAATAAAACACTGTAACATCTGACAGCACAGAGCTCTCCCTATCCCTCTGAATCCTCGCTGCCACTTGCTGTCACTGGGCACATTTCATGCAGGCCAGCTGCACAGGATTTATTCAACCAGTTTTGGAGTATCAAAGCTAACTTATTTTTTTGTCTTTGCCCCAGGCAGGCACTTGGTATGCAGGATTTAAATCAGAGAACAAAATGTTCTGTGAAATTTGCAAATACTCAGCCCAGTAAATTCAAAATTCTAAAAAAAAGAGAAAAAATTAAAAATGAGATAGCTACTGGACTGGTTCAAAAATCAAAAATTAAAGCATTTCACTGCATCACTGTGGGTAATGCCATTGTGTTTTAAAGATCAGAATAAATAATTTCCCAAGATTACCAATTAACAGTGCTGACTGCTCTAAGTTATAGGAACCAAACATTCTCTGAGTTCTACCTTATAATTCCCGTGAAATCAAGAGAACACTCAATTCAACACCTGCTCTGCATAAAGACACTGAAATTGAAAAAACAAATTGTTTAATCCTTGCAAATTGGCAGAGAAGACTTTGCCTGAGACCTCATGCCGCAAACTTACTACAATGTAACACCTATCATAGTAAGATTTTTAAAATGTATTTAAAGTCATTACAATGGAAATAGGCAGAAGACGATAGGGAAAGAAATACACCAGGGAATTACAACACTTAGACAAGGAAGATAGTCTAAAAGAAGTACTTTGACCAGAAAGCAGCAATGAAGGCTCATTCGGGACTAGAACTAGAAGAGGAATCACTTAATTGGAATTTAGCATTGCCTTTAAGATCCATGATGTTTGAGTGAAATTATTCACTTCTGCTTTGTTTGATTCACTATCACGAGCTCCACCTTAATACAAAATTTAAAACAAACATCTAGCTGATGAATATTCACATTAAAATTTCAAATCTCTTTTTTCTCAAGCAGTTTCACCTAAACTTTGAAAGGATTCTTTTACAAAAACTATGATTCATTATTTTTGGTGACTATGAAAGCCAAAAAATTTAGAATAATTTCCTCTTCACCTGCAAACATTTCACACTCCTCTTATCACAACTGTGGCTTTAATTTCTCCTCTTTCAAGCCAAGTAGCAAATGGCATCAGTCAAACCAATTAACTCCCAGGAGTCCCTATACTCCAGAATAAGGTTCTTCTGGTACTAGCAGGGGCTCTGAATATTGATTATCAGTAGCATCCAGCAGCAGGACAATAAGTGGTTTCTGGATCTTCATTCCTTGCCCACAGTTCACTTCTGCTAGCCCAGATACTATGAGTATGTACAAAGTGCACCTGCTCATGCAGAACTCAGAGGTCTGATGTCCCCTCAAGAGCCATCTGGAGCAGAGTGCACCTCCTGAAGTGTACTGCCTGGAAGGCATTATTCGGTCACTGATTTCAGATGGCACAGGCTGCACACACACACAAAAATACTCTGCCTTTTTCAATACATCAGGTCTTATTTTCTCATTTGTCTTAGAGTAAGTACAGATTCTAACCCACAGCTGTGGAATGGAAGGTAGGATAGAAAGGCAAGTACACAAAGTATACAAATTATGACAGACTTTAGGCAGTTTGGCATTGCACAACTCCCTTATGCAACATATTGCCTGGGGCAAGCCTCATGTTTTCAGAAATTCCACAGAATGCCCTTAAATATGCCCCAGTGCTGAGGCCCTGTGCCTTCCACCTGCAGTTACTGACTGGACTTATGATATACCACAGACAGATTACATCTGCTGGCCTATGCTTTTTTAAATGTGACCTGAAGTAACAATTGGAAAATCTCAGAGGCAGATTAACCCTGCCAATTTATAGAAACTTACTCCTAAGCACAGCCTCTTTAGAAAAAAACAAAGGGGTAGTATCATCCAGTAGCACTTGAATAGTCCACTTAAGTCAAGTGTATTCATAAGAGCAGAAGTGGAGATGGAAGGGCCAATGCTACTGGCTAGGCTGGAGCTCACTTAGCCAGGCTGCCAGTCCTCTGCAGCCAGCAGGCTGGGAGCACAGACTGCCCCTGGGCTCCAGCTTTCCCTGCTGCCTTGGCCCCATCCTAGCCATGGCCTTCCTCACTCTGCCAGAGCCTGGGCTCCTACAGACAAGGGTGAGCTGATAAGCCGAGTCAGAACATGTAATGATTCTGTAAAACACAAGGAGAAAAGACAACAGCAAACAACTCAGTGTAGGTGATCCATCAACATTTAAAATTGCAGAGAGAGTGGTAAATGCCTAAGAGAAAATAGTGACATACAGATTCTAGACATGAGTTAAACAGTGGCCACAGCCCAGCTTGACCTGCAGCCCCACAGATGCAGGCAGTCACACAAACACAGACACATGCAGTTGGACTTGAAATGCTATGGGAAAGATGATGGTGGCAAATGCAAACCAGGCTGGGGCACAACAACAGTCACAGCAAGAGTCTGTCAATGCACTTCAGATGCACTTACATCTTCCAGGCTTGACTGCAGAGCCACACACAGACCCCAAACCTCCTGTCTGCACAGAGTTTTCCCTGGGGAAAGGGAGAGTGGAGGTGAAGGGAGGGGACAAGTCTGCCTGAGTACTGTGGTTGTGCAGCAGTGGGAAAGAGCTCCCAGTGAGAGAAAAGAAGGGAGGGGGACCTGGGGACCAGCAGAATGTGGCAGGATGTGCCCTGTACACCATAGTTCCAGAGCAGCTCCCAACTGAGAAGCAGTAGAGGCTGTCCCAAACTCTGCCCCTGGAAGAGTCCCATGGTAGGATCAAGCATTAACTACAGATAATATAATTTAAATACTGCAGAGAAGCAAATAGCACAGATTAGAAAACCCTCCTATATGTATTCTGTAACAAAAGGTTAAGATAAGCTTTGCTTGCATTTCAGAAACTCTTACAAGCTTGTCTCCTATTAGCTTTAGACACAGCAGAGATATGCCTGGGGTGGGCTGTGAGCACATTCTGTTTGAAGGACAGATTTAAATCAGTAAAATTTCAAAGAATTCTATATATATCACAGTTTTATGTTATCCAGCATTCAGAAAGCTCCTTAAGGAAGAACTTCATTGTGAAAGAAGAGAGGCAATGAGCCAACATCTCCCTATCTGTGCCATGCAGACTTGGGTCAGGGAAGCCTATGGAAACAAACTACCTGAGATAAAAGTTGCAACAGTAGTGCAACTTTATCAAGCCACTGAAGCAACGTGGGAATACTCAATGGAGGCAAAAAACGACATGGCTGTTTCTACTGATGGGAACATCCTCAAACATCTCATCGGGCTTCAAACACTGCAGTAATGGATGTTTGGTAAAAACAAAAATCTCAATGACAGGAAGAAATCTTTGGGAGTCTAGAAAAAGAAAGCAAATGAAAACTAAGGCTAGAAGTATTTGAGATGAGTGCCAAAAAAAGGCATTAAAAAAATTACTTCCAAAATTAAAAGCTGATCCAAGTATTTCTAAACAGAATTTCATTACAGTACCTCACTTTATTAAACTGAATATATGCAAAATACATGCAGATCTGGCACAGTATAGTAATTTCCAGTACCCATAAACCCAAAATACAGGCTTCTGTCTGCTCTGTTTGACAACAAGACTGACTTCAAAGGGACTAGGCTTTATTTTTGATCCTTCTCCTGTATCACTAAACCATGCTGATTTCAGAGCACTATAGCAAGCTAGCCCTTTCCATTTGCTCAGTGACAAAGAGACAAAAAGTATTTTCCAGAATGCCTGTGTCGCAGCCTGGTCACAACACTTTTGCCTCCCCAGGGCCATCTCATGTTTTGCTGATGACCACTTTTACTGAAAGCCATTTAAAAGAGGTTATTTTGCTATGTTTACTTACGTTGTAACACCCGAAATTTGAGGCTTCTTTTTTAACTTTATGAATCATACAGTGCAAAAAGGCAACAAAGTAACTCAGAAGTCTTGATGGCTTTTCCTCCATGGATAAAGGAAGTCAAAAAGAGTGAGACTGGATAAAATAGTGAGATGAAGCACCTGTTGAGACCAGAAACGCATAAGAAAAATGGGTTAAGAGACTTCAAGTCCAATAAAAGCAATTGTGAATTCACAGGTGTTCATATGAATCATTCCTAATTTCCTGCCAGAGAGCTTTGGTTTCACTTAATTACAAAACAAAATGATGAACGAAGAAGGCAAATTCACAAGGATATGTATCAAACTTTTATTTGTTTATTACTTTTTCTTCACATGGCCCTCTTTTTTCATCATAGCTATTGAAGGGCACTGAATGAGAGAAAAGTCTGGCAGCATTAGATTGACTATTTGCAAAGCACATGATAAACCAATCACAGGTATAAAGAAGCAAACAGATGGTGGCTGAAGAGAAGCAAAAGCCACAACTCTTACTACCTGTGGTGAAAGAATAAACAATACCAACTCCAGATCACAAAGTGCAGCCTAAAAAGTCTAGCTTTAAATGAGAAATTTGGGGTAGAAAATGGCCAGATACAACTAAATATTTGCAAAGTAGGCTCAGGAGAAGAATATTTTGAGAGGGTTGCTAAAGCCCACTGACACAAACAATCCTCTCTACTGCACTTTGACAAATAATAAATAGGGAAAGGAGTGGGGAGGAGTAGACAAAGTACAGGTTTGTGTGTAAGAGAGCTTATTTTGATAGAATCTTAATTGTAGTTCTGTATACCACACTGTGGTGGTTTAGCTTCCTACTCTGCCATACACTTTCAACACACTTTAAAATGTATTGCACTAAAATCATGCCAAATCATAAAAATGAAAAGATACCTTTTATCAAGGCATGTGCCTGTAAACAACTCTTTGATGATCCTTGTAGGTCCCTTCCAACTCAGAATATTCTGTGATTCTGGGCTGAAAAGTTGTAACTAAGAAACTGAACAAAGTGCCTGCTCCCTGGAATGCTGCATTTCATGAGGTCACAAGCTTTTGGAGCAGATGATACCTTCCCAGTCCAGATATGAAGAGCATGTGATATCACCTCATGCTATGTAGCAAGAATCCCTATATTACTCTGTCATGGAATTTTTCCATAATACAATTGATAACAGTGCAAACGGTGTGCATTTCCATTAGTTCTATGAAGCACAAAGCAAAATAAATTGAATGGTGTTTTTATAAAAAGAACATACAGAGTTAATAACATAAAGAATTTTCGGGTCAGTTTTCAGATCAGCTCCATGCATCACAGATAGCCTTAAGAACTGCCCTTGCCTCTTAGCTGGCCATCTGTCCACTGAAATGGGATAACTTAATATTGTTTTCCAAGACTTCAAAGTTCACTAATGCAGAGACAAGCCTCTATGAGCTGATATGCTCAGAAATTATCACATTAAATGGTCAGTTCACAAAATACAACAACAAACTTTTCCAAGGGGACACTGGCTAACTCTCTTTCTATTGCTATTTCAGACTTCAAGTTATTCAGACTGGCCAAAGAAAGGAGGTCATCAAGTATTTATTTAGGCTGGGATGTCACTGCATATACACACAGAGGCACCAGACTTGCTCCCTTTCCTCCTCCTCTGAGGGAATCAAGGGATTATTCTGGAATAATAAAACACTAGCAACTACTTTACAGGCCAAAACAAGGACAGTTAGAGTGGAAGGAGCTAAAAGGTAGCTGACAGAGTACATCCTTCCTGCAAAAGTCCTTAGTGCTACACTGAAGAAGAGGATGCTTACTGAGAACTTCAGAATAAAGTCATACATTGTTCAAGTATCTTGTCAATATATTGACATTTAATGCCTTTGGATACTTATTTTGCCTTGAAAACATTAGTTATACTTCATTCACATGAAATTTTACCCAAATGCTGTTTGATTTTTTAAGCAAAACTTCTAATTTAAATACAACATGAAGAATCAGAACTAAAAAATGGATGATTACAGCAAACAAAGAGGGCTGAATAGCATATGAGATGGAGGCACTGAACAAGAATTATTTAAGCTTCTCATGAGCAATGTTCTCACATCTCTATGTGACTACCCTCAGGTGATGCATGCTGGGCTCTAGGCAGTCAGATCCAATAACAATTAAAACAGGCAATGGGAAACAATTCTGCCCTTAGCATCCTGGCTTGGTGGGGGAGTGATCTGCTAGAAAAATATTCTGCAAAACAGCACATAACATTGAGCTTACTCAACAAAGTCACTGAACAGAAAATTATTAATTTTGAAGGGTGTTGAGATTACTCTATTTCCGCTCCACTGGTCTGAATCTGTTGAAGGTAAAGAAATTCTCAAGAAATGCCAAGCTCCACTAATGTGATAAAACAGTTGAAAAAATCAGTAATGTGTATTTTGAAGTTACTGTACAAGCTGAGAATTACTGGTTACTAAAACACTGAAGATACTTTAGCAAGCAAAGGTAGGACCAGTTCAGCACCAACATTTTTAGCACTAAATCAAAAAAGCTAAAGTATTTACCCTGTAGCCAAGACATACACACACTGCTGAATTCCAAGGACTTTTCAGAACTGACTCCCTCCCCAGGATTGCCTCTGCCTGCATGTTCCCACCAGCCACTCCAGGCTCGGCCCAGCCTGGCCACAATCTCAGATGCTGCTGCTGGAACTGGAGGTACTGAATGTGACTGCCTTGAGGGCAGCTCTTATAGACTCAGCTCTTAGGCTCTTATATTAGAAGAGTTGTATCACCTCTTATATTAGAAGGCTCAGCTCTTATATTAGAAGAGTTTTATCCATTGCTGTCTCATAAAGAAAATGTATTAGAGACAGGAAGCAAAGAGCCAGCAGGTTACACTGGTGTGAACACTGGCACTGCACAGCTCTGATGTCAAAAAGAATGACAGGCAGCAGATGGGACTATGCCAAGAACCAAACTGAGGGAGCTACAGCATCCTCATCTGCTGCTGCCCTGACCATGTGTGTGCAACACAGCACAGCTTCTGCCTCTTGGACATGCTCTGCACCACAGTACACATAACTGCATATTGAGCTGTTGGCTTGTAGCCTGCCTAGGAGAGGCACGCAACAAGTATGTGCATTTCCTAAGTTCTGCTTCTGATTATCTTCCCCTGCTTAAATAGGAAATCTTTTCATTTCACCTATGTTGCTCTGTTCAGAAGGAAAATGAAGACATGCCAAACACACAAGTTTGTTTTTCTCTAAAGTTTGTAGGGCCATATAGGGATAACCCAAATCTGTATCACACGTACACATGTGTAACTGGGAATTACTGAAGAGAAAGTACATACTGAAATGTTTTATTAAGAACAATCATTGCAGAATCCTTTTCCTCAAGTCACTCACAGTCAAGATGCACTGTTTTATAACCCGTTCCTCAGCGCAAGTGTGCGGCAACTTCAAGTGGAGCCCAAGTTAACACATCTGCTTAACTGTTGAGGTAAATCCTTCATGTCAGTCATTCACTATTTAGGATGTTTGCCGCCACCCGCGGGGTCCGGCACCGCACCGTGCCGCTTCTCCGGGATGGCCTCCTGCCGCGCCTGCCCAGGGTCACACACGCCATGGCGGTCCCCGCCAGCCCCCCCGCATCCGCACCCACATCCTCCTCCTCCTCCTCCTCTCTCGGAGGGCGGGCGGCAGCACGCAAGGTGTGTCCCAGGTGCCCGGCTATATCAGGAGGCGCGGCGGCGGCGCGGCGGCCCCATGGCGGCGCCGGCCATGGCCGAGCCGCGCTCCAAGCGGCCCCGGGTGACGCTGCCCGCCTGCCCCACGCACCGCCCGCTGCCCGGCAGCCGCGTCCGCCACGGCTTCCCGCCCGCCGTGGAGGAGGCGCTCTGCGGCGTCACCGGCGCGCAGCTGGAGCTGCACTACTGCCTGCAGGCGCTGGTAAGGTGGCGGGGCGCGCACGGCCACGGGAGGGCACGGCGGGCTGCGTGTGCCCCCATCGCCCTGCGCTGGCAGCTACCGGCGGAGGGGAGAGGAGGTGCAGGCTGAGGAGGTCTTAGAGTCGGGTAGGGACGGCACAGCAGTGCCTGTGTTTTGACCCATGCAGTTTGGAGGCTATGCGACCCGCCGGCGGCAGCGCTCCTGGCAGAGCCGCGCCGCGGCCGGTGCGCTCGCACGGCCACGGAAACAACGAGGAAGGTCCGTAACGCGCGGGCTACGAAACGAGCGCTCGTGTGTTTTGGGTAATTCACAGAGGGCCTTTGGCCTGGGGAGAAGGGACAGGAACAGGGAATGCCAACAGCTTTGGAGTATAACGCTTGAGTGGGCTTTTCCCTATACAATGTTGAATAGTTGCTTGTGGTTAACTATAGTCTGTGAACATCACGGATGGCTTAGGGTTTCTTGATCCACAGGCATGAACTTTGGACATGAAATTATAAAAGGTATCACGTCAAATTCATGCCAAAATTGCATCTGGCTACATATCAAGTGTTAAGGCAAACATATAACTTAACAAAGATATTAAAATTCAAAAATCAAAATTATTAATGCCATACATCCTGACGCCAAGCATCCACTGGAGAGCAACACAAACTATATCCAGTATATCCCCAAGATCCTTCAATTGAGTTTGGTATCAAGTATAAATTCAATTAAAATTTAAGTATGTAGTAAAACCTGTTAAGCCTGTGGAAGAAAAAAGTTGTAGCAATTGGCAGCTGGATGGGATGGAGAAAACTCAGTTAGAAATCGACTGTGGATAAAACAAACCTAGAAATGTGATCATCCTAAATAGTGAATCATTTACATGAAAGATTTACCTTAACAGTTAAGTAGCTGTGTTAACATCTACTTGGGCTCCACTTGACATCATGCCACACACTTGTGCTGAGGAACTGGTTATAAAACACTCAATCTTGGCTGTGCTGTCAACAGAAACAGGAATGAGTGACTTGGGGAAAAGGATTCTGCAAATAAAGCAATGAATGCTCTTAATAAAATATTCCAGTATGTGCTTTCTCAACGGTTTATGGTCATGTGTGTCTCTATATGTGTCACAGGTTTAAGTTATTCCAAGATGGTCCTAAAACTGTAAGAGAAAAACATAAACTTGTGTGTTTGGCATGTCTTCATTTTCCTTCTGAACAGAGCAACATAGGTGAAATGAAAGGATTTCCTATTTAAGCAGGGGAATAAAGCAGGAGAAGACAATCAGAAGCAGAACTTAGGAAATGCACATACTTGTTGCGTGCCTCTCCTAGGCAGGCTACAAGCCAACAGCTCAATATGCAGTTATGTGTACTGTGGTGCAGAGCATGTCCAAGAGGCAGAAGCTGTGCTGTGTTGCACACACATGGTCAGGGCAGCAGCAGATGAGGATGCTGTAGCTCCCTCAGTTTGGTTCTTGGCATAGTCCCATCTGCTGCCTGTCATTCTTTTTGACATCAGAGTTGTGCAGAGCCAGTGTTCAAACCAGTGTAACCTGCTGACTCTCCTGTGCTACCTGCCTGTAATACTTCTCTTTTTGAGACAGCCTTACCATGGATAAAATATTCTAAATAAGAGCTATTAGATCTGTTAGCATGGTTAAATATGGCAGTGGTTTAAGTTGTTGGTTTCCCATACAGAACAAAACAAGGCCTGCAGTATTGTAAAACTTCTAAAATTACAGAATGGCCTGGGTTGGAAAGGACCTTAAAGATCATCAGGTTCCAAACCTCCTGCCTTTTGCAGGGACACCTTTCCCAAGACCAGTTTGCTCAGATCCAGCTTGCTTTTGAACACTTCCAGGGTGGGGTATCCACAGTTTCTCTGTACAACTGCTTCTGGTGTCTCACCATCCTCACAGTAAAGAGTTTTTTCCAAATACCTAATTCAAACCTGCTCTTTCAGTTTTAAGCCATTCCCCCTTGTACTGTCACTGCATGCTCTTGTTAACATCTTTCTTGTAGGTTCCCTTCAGGTGCTGGAAGGACACAATTAGGTCACGAGAGCCTTCTCTTTTCTTTTTGCCTTTCCTAACAGTAGAGGTGCTCCATCGTTCTGATAACTTTGTGTCCCTCCTCTGGATTTGCTCCAGCAGATCTATGTTGTTCCAGACATGCCTTCCCAGGCATGAGCTACATCTAATATTGAAATTGTACAGCTCAGTAGCAGTATCCATTATTTTGGAATACCATTGTCCGTAATAAAGATGATAAACTGATGCAAAGTTGTGCTGCTTCTTTTTTGGTATTTGCCTCATCTTTCTCATACCTTTGAAAGCTAACTTTTGACTGGAATGCAGGCCTGCAGGGATAAATTTTATATTCCCTGTTCTGGGAGTATGCTTAAAAACAAAACAAAAACCCTCCACAAAACACAAATACAAAACACACACATGCTAACCACTCATAAATAAAATATTCTGAAGATCTCTTAACTGCTACTGCAAGAGTAACATCAGTACAACAGCTGCCTGACCAATATTACGGGACAGAAGGAGTTCTAGAAGTGTAGATTTTTCATTTCATACTCTAACTACTCAATTCATTTATTGTAGAAATTAGAGCAAGGTCTCCAGAGTGATCGTGCTTTGTGAACAAAACACCTTCCATTGGAAGGGTCTTGCAAGTTCTGTTAAAGCCATGTTCTGCTGCAGGTGAGTCCCATCTCTGGAAAATCTTAACACTCCTGTTCTGTGTGCTTAGGGTGAATATTTTGATCAGTCACATGTGGCTCTACCAAATATTTCGAAGTTCTTCCTGAATCAAGCTCTGGAAGAGAGAAAAGCTGCAGAGGCATTGATGAAATATCAGCAAGAAAGAGGAGGCCATTACTGCTCTAAAGCCATCCAGGTGCGTAGCAGTCAACAAGTTTTCAAGCAGCTGTGATCTGTTTAACTTACTGAATTATACTGTTGGTGCTTCAGATCTCTGCATTCACCCACTATTAGATTTACAGATATAATTTACCTGGCATACTTAGGTACAAGGTTTTGTTCTTGATTGTGATGCCTAGAAACTGTCAGACAGTTGTCTTCTCTATGGGGTTGCTTTCTACCCCAAAAGGATATGGACAGTGTTCCCCCTATTCTTTTACTCAGCTGGACACTGATGTTTCCAGTATGCTGTAATGGGTTATGACTTCTTAAATTGTGCTGAAACAGCCCACTTCTCTCCTTCACACTGAACTCAGTGGAAGCTTAGACATGACTAGCACCTAAGAAGACTGGTAAGAAAGGAGAACCATTCAACTTGGGGCAGTAGTTGATTTCCTAAAGTACTGCTCATGACAGAATTTGAACTAAGATGCAACCTGGGCTTGCACAGGTACAAAGGAAGAACTCAAAAGTTTTCAGGAAAAAAATAACCCATCTCATTTGTTTTAAGACCAAGGGGCTGCTTCTCCTGTACCAAATTATCTAATACAGAATGCTTCTCTTTGGTCCATGACAGCAGTTGTTAAGCTGCAGAAAGTAAAAAGGCTATTGTAAAAATCTTTCTTAATACTTAGTTTGCATCAAGGAGGAACTTAAGAAGGGGGTCTACAGGAAAGAGGGAGAGGGACTCTTTGTCAGGGAATGCAGTGTTAGGATGAGGGATAACAATTTTTAACTGAAAGAGGGCAGATTTAGGCTAGATATTAGGAAGTCACTCTTTACTGTGAGGATAGTGAGACACTAGAAAAAATTGCCCAGAGTAGGTTGGACGGGCCTTTGAGCAGCCTGGTCTAGTGGAATATGGCAGAGGGTTGGGACAAGATGATTTTAAGGTCCAACACCAACCATTCTATGATTGGGTTTTCTGGTGTAAGAACCCTCTTCAGGCATAGCTGCTGCTATGTAAATAAGTTCCTTGAAGAAGTGCTTGGGTTCTGCCACTTGTGTTTATAGCCTGCCTAAAACAAAAGATGCTCTAAAATAGAAGGAGTTGTTGCAAAATCCTAGTACAACTTGCTTATAGCACCAGGTTAAGTTGCAGGAATCCACTGATGAACACAGATACATGAGCTGTTCTTTTGATTAAATACAATTCTGTTTTTGTTTTCAGAAACCAAACTGTGATTATGCAGTCGGTCTGATGAAAGCCCTGGAACTAGCAATGGTACAATGGAAAACTATGCTACGGTATTTTGAAGAGCTTTATGCCCTGAGTGTTGAAAATGCAGACCCTCATAGCGCAAGCACTATCAAGAAACAGTTTATTTGGCCCAAAATCCAGAAGATCAAGCTGATGGGAGATCTGCTGACCAATGCTCGCAGGCTTGACTGCTCCCAGGATGGCAGAAATAGTCTTGGGGATTACTTTATGGACCGGCTGCAGAAAGAGTTCAGGACCAGCATAGAGCCAGAGTCTAGTGATCACTGCAGCCCCTGCCCACCTCTCCAGCAGTGCACAGGAGCTGCAGAAGGTCTGAAGCGACCCCAGAGAGAATGCTTCCAGCACAGAAATGGCATAGGGCCAATATATGCAACCATACACTGCACCACGATGCTGCCACAGTGTAACCATGGCACAGGAGCCAAGCTGAAGCAGGGCAGGGAGGGCCTTTAATGCTGAGGCTGCTGCAGCTACCAGGCAGCTCCTCAGGCAAACCAGTCCCGAGGGTGGAGCTGGGACCAGAATTCAGGAGACACAGTGCTCTAGAACTCCTGCTGCTTTACACCTCATCCCCTAATCTTCTGCTGAGTCACAGCTTAAAATCTAGCCTGTACCACTATTTGCTTTAAATGATATCAAGGTTGCCAGCTAGTTTGTCACATTTATCTATGCAATTCTTTCTAGAAGCCGAAAGCTTCTTCTCTCTCTTAAATGATTAACAGGATTAGTTAGTGCAAAATATAGGAATATATATAATTTTTATTAACACTGCGCCTTTGGTGCAAGGAAACTTACATGGCAGAAAATCCAAATATTTAGTTTTGTATTACTGAGTATTTTATATTACTACTAACAAGTATAGTAACATAATGGATTTTTTTTAAAGACTTGTTCAAAAACAAAGTTCTTTTGTCTTACATTTCTATCATAGTAGCAATTTAAATAAGTAGTCTAGTGCATTTACTGATCAACTATTTCTAGTGGGTATACTTCTTAGGATGAAGGATGCAAATATTTCTTCAGTAGTGGGAATAAGAAAATATGCTGATTTCTCCTTATTTTGCCTAGTTCGATTTTCTCATCCTTAGAAAGCATATGAGAGAGAAATTATGAGTTCTCATTAGATGAGAATTTTAAGAGGTTCTAGGGCATGTTTTGCAAGTGTCACCGAAGAGAGTAGCTCTAGGACTTTGTCCAGACTTAATGTAGAATAATTAATTTAACCATGATACAGAACCCTATCTCAGCTAGCTCACTAAAGGTGTTATTGTGGCACTCCTGCTATTTCTTGTATTCTCTATTTGGTTCCAAGCAGGGGCATGAGAGTCTAGTGAAAAAACAGCACAATCAACTAGAATTGCATCAGAGAGAATGGCTGCTCATTAGTTTTGCCTTTCAATTAGGGCAGTGTTAGCCTGCTTGGGCAGAGGTGTCCAGATTCCTCTCATTAGTGTCCTACCAGAGTGCCTCATTCTGTACCCTGGCTCCTAAGGTCACCTAAGAAGAGCAACTAGCTAGATGAGCTGCCTGCAGTTAGTGATTTTTTGTCATTTTATGCATCTTTTATGTACTTGGGGTTTCATTCATTAGAAGATTGCCTCACACTTTCATGTAATACTTTAGCTGATGCTCCTGTTTTGCTTGAAAATAAATTCAGTTCCATGTCTGCATCTCTAGTGTATTCCTCAATTCACCACCACACCTCAATTCAGGCATGCTGGTATTCTTCTCCCAGAGATTTTGCATATGTATACAAAACTGTGCCAGTATTTTTCTACATTTAAGGAAGTTGTTTGTGATAGAGAAGAGTACGACAGAGTGAAAATAAATGCCAGAAAACTGCATTACTATAAAAGCACTGCACAATACAACATTTTTAGTAAACTCTGATCCAGCTGCAGTTAAGTAGCGATTTCTGCAAAGCCCACCTTCTGTTGGTGGTGTAACATGGGACAGAAAATTACAATGCAGATGCTTCTCCAATTTTTTCTGTGAATGTGGTTCAACTTTGGGGTGGGGATGGGGAACACAACTACTTTAAAACAACCTCTATTCATCTATAAAAATACTGCCATGTGCCACAGGAATGGCTCAAACCACTTCCAGAGTCATGCTAGATTTGCCTGTTTTGAGATTGCTGCTCTAATACAGCAGGAGTTTAAAAGATATTTCCATCTGGGCTAGATTCCATCACCCATCCTCATGCTGAGCATACCTTATTCAACAATTAGTTCCACTGACTGCAACCCAACATGAATAAGAGCAATGGAATCCGTTCCTCTCAGTATTAAAATACAGTCCACTAAAAGTGAACAGAGCAAAGCTACTAACTGAATTCTAAAGTGCCATATAAAACTACTCCATGTACTACTAGTAATGTTTGACCTACTTGTACAACAACCTTCACCTTTTAAAAGCTGATGACCTTCTAAAATGTAGTTACAGCCTCCTCCATGGTTTACAGCACTTAAATTTTTACCTTAAACAAAGTCCAACATAACAAAGAACCCGACTTTTAAATTTTTCAGAGCAAGACTTACTTGCCTCTTATTTTTCCATAAAGTAGTGCCATGTCTGTTTTGCAAGACTTCTCACATTGGTCTTCTAACCAAATGTATCCACACACTCTAAGACTTTAAGTCTTTTTCTCTCCCTTTTCCTTTGCTAGAACACATTCTGGGCCCTCTGCCAGAAAAGACAATTCTGTTAATTTCAGATAAATTCACAATCAGCTGTTTCCCCAGCCTCTATCCTATGAAAAAGAGAAAACAATCAGTTACTGTAGATAATAAGCTCTTCTTGTCCACATGCTGCTTCTGCTGAGAGGGCACATACGCTTGTGAAAATGGTTTCAGATTTAACAATACCTGTCAGTTGTGTATAGGATGAATCTATCCATGTTTCTCAACATAGGAAGTACAATCTGCTTCTGCTTTCCCAGCTTCCTTTTCAATCATATCCTGAAAAATATCAAGGATGAATTTAAAATAGGTTAACAGCTCTTATAGAAACTGCAAATTCTTTGCTGAATGCTTGTTGATCCACACTCTCTGTATCTGTACTTCCAAAGCAGTGCCCAGACAATCCAACACACAACCCGGGACAGCTCTGAATAGCTAGTGCAGCACCAGTACCCCAAACATAGCAACCAAACTGGAAGCTCAAGAGAGACCTAATCCTTACTGAAATTATGAGTTACAGCCCCAGAGGCTTCCAAAGAGGTTTTCCTTGTAAAGGCACTGCCTATGGTTGCCTGCTCTCAAAGTGAGGAATGCACTTAAGTCTCCAAGTGGAGATTGTTCTCTCCTTCATCCTCTCCACTGTGGCGGCACAAAATGGAGAAGAGTATCTCAGGGTTTGTTCTTTGCAAGGACATCTTTTTCGGCCTCACTGTACATGGTAACATCTTTCTGGACAAACCTGTCTTTGGGAATCACACTGGGAAGTGGATGTTATTGGTGGCAGCAGCAGAGAATCACAGAATCAGAATTGCTAGGACTGGATGGGACGTCTGGAGATCAACGTGTCCAAACCCAAAGAAAGGTGTCCTCAAGGACACCTTCACTGGAAGACTACTATGTGGAATTCACTGTGTGGTCACAGCCTTCTCCTGACCTTTTCACTTGGAGGAATTCAGGCGTTTGAGCCCACATTCATGGGCAGTTGTTGGCAAACTCCCAGTAGTGCTCCCAGTAGTCCAAGCCCTACTGTTTGTTACCACTTTGCTCAAGGTAACCTCTACTCACTCAAGCCCCTGTGTGTCTTTCCCTGGGGTCACATATAAGCCAGAAACACACAAAAGCAGAATAGGCTACAATACTGACTAAATATTAGGTAAAATTACCTTCTTCCAAAAATTAAGCCAGCGGTTTGGAGAAAATTTAAGTGGGTCACAGTGCCAGCACCAAGCCTTGATATCCCATTTTACATGTTCAGTTGTTACAGCACAAAACTCTTTCCCACTTAAACTTATTTTACATTATTGTATACTTTGCACTGTTTTGAATACAAATGGTTTTTATTTTGTTACCTGTTCAATAAAGATTTAAAACCAACTATCTTTATTCCGTCTGGATCAAAGAACGTCTGTAATAACACTGAAGTGTCTCCACAAAATTGCCACTCTGCTTCTCAGAAAAAGCTGGGAGATACATTTCTAAATGTGTAGGGGTGGTCAGTAGCTGATCTCCCTCCTCAGGACATATTGCTTTTCAGCATCAGGTACAGTGAAAGAATGAATTTTTACAGAGTCCAAAACATCTAGTTTTATCTTTAAATAAAACTTTTATCTTTTATGGATACTGACAGAACGTGACTTACAGTTCTTATCTTGGTCTGTACTCAAAGATATTTAGGTAAGTAGAAAATGAGGACTGCAGATTAGAAATTTTTGCCAAAAAACAAATCGTGTAACAACAAAAGAAGCCATCATCATGACAGCCCATCTGAGAACCCATAGGCACAGGATCTGGGGATTGATCATTGATGGATGTTTTGTACCTTCTGAGATGCTTTCAGTCAGCCCCTTGTCACACTGAAGGCAGACCTTTGCTGCTGATTTTGAATGAGCTGAAATTTTGCCAACATTTATAACTGCAGAACAGAAATTCATTTTAGCTTGTGGGACATTAAATATACGCACTCCTATTTTAATCATCAAGTCAGTGAAACCACATAGTTGAATGAACCTAATTCCTCATCTCAAATGATACTCAAAAACCAGAGTAAAAACTCTGGCACCCTTGAGAGACGTTACCAAAACCTGTCCCATTTTTCCCCAAGCTCCAAACTCTCCCACTGCTAGAAATAAATCCTTATCGCGCAAGCCATACAACTGCAGCACAACTGCAGCAAAACGCCACGGCACGGAGTGAGATCCATCGCTCCGAAGGTTTCCAAGAGAAGGTGAACAGAGCTGGAAGAGGAACCCGGAATGCCAGGGTTCGCAGGGATCCCCGAGGGAAGGAAGGCCGGCGCACCCCGGACACGGCGGCGCTTCCCGCTGGGACGGGCCCGCAGCGCCACCGGGTGGCCGCCGCCTGCCCGTCCCGCCGCTCCGCGCTCCGTGTCCCCGCTTCCCCTCTGCCCCGCACCTCCCGGCTCTCTGCACTGTTCCCGCTTCCCCTCTGCCCCGCACCTCCCGGCTCTCTGCACTGTTCCCGCTTCCCCTCTGCCCCGCACCTCCCGGCTCTCCGCGCTCTCCCCGCTTCCCCTCTGCCCCGCACCTCCCGGCTCTCTGCACTGTTCCCGCTTCCCCTCTGCCCCGCACCTCCCGGCTCTCCGCGCTGTTCCCGCTACCCCGCCGTCCCGCACGGTCCCGGCTGCCCGCGGTGTCCCCTGGAGCCGCCCGCCACCACGAACGCCCCTGCAGTAATTATCCGTGGTGCTGCAGAGCCGCAGACAGACCTGGGATGGGGGTTTCTTCCCTGTGAGAACCAGCGGAGCCACCACCGGTGTGTGCGGGGACAGCGGGGCGCGCCGCGGTCTCCCCTGGGCGAGCGGCCGGCGGCACCCAGTACGTCCGGGCATCGGGGCAGCTGGTTCCCCCGGCGCGGCAGCAGCGCGGGCTGCTGAGAAAAGGGGAAAAAAAAACAGGGGAAAATGTAGCCCTGCGCGCATCCGAGCGCCCGAGCTGCCGCTGCCCCAGCGGGAGACCGCGGCCCCCCCCTCTGCCCCAACCCGCCCGGCCGCGCCCCCCGACCCGCCCCGTCCCGTCCCGCCGCG
>VWYI01036652.1:74046-93811 GCA_013399455.1 Anthoscopus minutus | reverse complement strand
GCCTCGCCTGGAAGAGGCTGCGGGGGTCTCGGCTCTGCGCACCCGCCCAGCCGCAGAGCAGCCCGGTCGAAGGCCCCTCCGTTCTGAGCCCCTCGCTGTCCCCTCTGGCCCAGCCGCTGTCCCCTCTGCCGCCCCCATGGACTTACTGGGCCCCATGGAGATGTCGGAGGGCTCCCTCTGCTCCTTCACAGCGGCCGATGACTTCTACGATGACCCGTGCTTCAACACGTCGGACATGCACTTCTTCGAGGACCTGGACCCCCGGCTGGTGCACGTCGGGGGTCTGCTGAAGCCCGAGGAGCACCCGCACCACCACGGGCACCACCACGGGCACGAGGAGGAGCACGTCCGGGCGCCCAGTGGGCACCACCAGGCTGGCCGCTGCCTGCTGTGGGCCTGCAAGGCGTGCAAAAGGAAGACCACCAACGCTGACCGCCGCAAGGCCGCCACCATGAGGGAGCGCCGGCGGCTCAGCAAGGTCAACGAGGCCTTCGAGACCCTCAAGCGCTGCACCTCCACCAACCCCAACCAGCGCTTGCCCAAGGTGGAGATCCTGCGCAACGCCATCCGCTACATCGAGAGCCTGCAGGCCCTGCTGCGGGAGCAGGAGGACGCTTATTACCCGGTGCTGGAGCACTACAGCGGGGAATCGGACGCTTCCAGCCCCCGCTCCAACTGTTCCGATGGCATGGTGAGTGCCCCGGGGAGGACTCCCTGCCACCAAGGTGCCCTGGAAGCTGTTGGTCTGAACCTGGGCAGGGCGAGTCACCTCTTCCTGCCCTTCCTGTAGCAGCTGCCTTCTGTACCTCTCCAGGCAGAAGACAAAGTCCTTTCTCGTGCCTTGAGCACCTGCAGCGAAGTGAGGTGGGGTCCCCACATGGGGATCTTGGGGAAAGAAGAAGAATCTCTTACATACTTGGTTCCCTAGGATAAGAAGTTAGGCAGGTTCCCCATGTCCTGGAGGAGACAGGGCAAAGCTGCTGGGGGAGGACTTTGGGAAGCTGCCTGGGATGGGCACTTGAGCGCCTTTGCTCCTATAGCTGCTGAGGCATCTCTGCTTCCATCTTCTGCAGTATCATTACCTTTGAATCCTCTAAGGACAGCAGAGAGCAAAGGCCCACTAGGACATGGTAGTTACATGGGAATTGGTAAGAGGGCTTGTTTTCTGCCATTCATCATGACAACAGGAGGAGGCTCTAAGCAACAAGAATTGTTTTTCTAGACCCTTAAGAAAAAGATTCTCCATTTCTCTTCTCACTCATTTCATCCCCTTCATAGATATTTACAAGCAATAGGAAGCAGAATCCAGGCTTTCAGTCCTGTTTGTACATTACGGGCATGGGAGAAGAAGGCTGGGTGCCAGAGGGTGTCTCATTCCCACATCTTTTGGCTTGGGCTATAGGTTTGTCTCACTCTGGGCTGGTGGGATGTGGTGACCAGTCCAAGATAGCTCTCTGGATAGGCCATGAACTGCACTTTCAGACCAGAGGTTGCTTTTTGTGCTCTGGTTTTGAGTTGAGTATCTACAATTACGAGATACTTAACAGATTGGAGAGATTTACACAAACGATTCCTTCTCAAGATACAGCCTCCTTTAATAGAGGAATTTAATTGTGTATTAAAGTATTGGAAACAAATATATTAGTCAATATTTTAGAGTATTTTCTATATGAAATGGAAATGGGAAGAGAAATAGAAAAAAAATACAAAGGGACAAGGTAGAGAGAGGCTTTTAAAGAGGAATTCATGTTTAGAAAAATCTTTAAATTAAAAATCTTTAAATTATAATTCC
This sequence comes from Anthoscopus minutus, assembly GCA_013399455.1. Lineage (NCBI taxonomy): Eukaryota > Metazoa > Chordata > Aves > Passeriformes > Paridae > Anthoscopus > Anthoscopus minutus. The sequence goes on along the minus strand of VWYI01036652.1, from coordinate 92,019 downwards.
CCTTTCAGTCTCCCTGTTGTAAACTAAAGATACATGAAGGGCTGTATCTGATCAGAATGCTGGAAAGCCTCATCTTGTCTGTAAAGCTGCAGCATTCAATGCAATAGTGATAACTTCCCTGTGGAACAACTGTGCCACATAAAATACTCTGGGGTGCATCCCCTTCTAGCCATGTTCTTCCTTACTCAAAGAATCTACAATTGGATGGCATTTCAGCCAGGACTGGAATGATGGCACAGACCAGAGTCTGAAATATGAAATTAGATGGTTACTGGGATTTGGGTAAGAATCTGACCTCACTCATGTTTCTCTCCTTCCTAGATGGAGTACAGTGGGCCTCCCTGCAGCTCTCGCAGAAGGAACAGCTATGACAGCAGCTACTACACAGAGTCCCCAAATGGTGAGTATGTGCCCTAACAGCGGTGTGAAACACCAAGACAGAGGCCGGCGGTGCAGCAGCTTTCCTGTGCCTGCTCTGTGTCCAGCTGGGCTGAGAGAGGAACCTGCCTTTCCAGCCAGCGAGCCATTGCTGCTGGTAGAGGCACTGGAATTCCTCTAGATGTATTTGCAAATACAGGTATGTGTTACAGCTGTACTTGCTATTTTGCAGATCTAGCAGTTGGATAGAAGTATGTTATTCTCTGCAAGTAATTTCAGCATTTAACCATATTCTAAATGAAGACTTCTTACTTTATTATTGATCCAAACTGGAGTAACTTATGATTGATTTAAAATCTGCTCTTCCCTTTCTATGGACTCAGTGAAGCCTTGCATCCTCTCTGTCCCCAGAGCAGCACACTGGTTTTGGGCCTCTTTATCATTTTGAAATTACAGTCTATTTTCTGATAATTAGTGTCCTTCACCAATATTCATTTCCTCTGAGTCTTCACGCTCACAATGTTAAGTGATGTTAAGTACCTGTTGGATAATCTGAGCACATTTTTGTCTGTTTTTTAGATGCAAAGCATGGGAAGAGTTCTGTTGTTTCCAGTCTCGATTGCCTCTCAAGCATTGTAGAGAGGATTTCCACAGATAATTCCACATGCCCTATACTGCCTTCAGTGGAAACTGTTGCTGAAGGGAGTCCCTGTTCCCCTCCAGAAGGAGTGAGTCTGAGTGATAGTGGAGCGCAAATTCCTTCCCCCACCAACTGCACCCCACTTCCCCAGGATAACAGCAGCAGCAACCCCATCTACCAAGTGCTATAAGGACCCCTCCAGCTGGACTGCACTGAAAACAATTTGCTCCATTTGGCCTCGCTCAAGACGTGCCTTCCAAGGTTGAAAAGACTTCTTAAGACTTGTTCTAGTTTTAAAGTATCCCTGAAAATTCCTTCAACTTTATAGCTTTTCAAACCTGTATCACTTCAAAGTACACATAGTTATTTATTGGTTGTTAAACTAAAGTTATTTAATACACGTCTAGAGATAAAATTGTATACCATGAAATGGCCAATGTTTAATCTGGGCTGTAGGGAATAGGAAGTTGGCTCGTGAATATGGAAGAAAATAGAAATTTACAGCATTAGTGGAATGACAGATCCTTCCTATTACTCCTGTTCTGGCCAAAATAAGGTTGTGGACCAGTTTTTTTAAAACTTTTGTATAATTGTAAATAAGAGTTGCTTTCCAAAAAAAAAACCAAAAAAACAAAAGAAAAAAAGAGCAAAACAAATTTAAAAAAAAGAAAAAAACTTGAGACAAAAAGGGAAAAAAAATTAAAAATATTTAATATTGCTTGGTTTGTTGTGTCAAACTTTAACTTTATATATTTATACGATGTGGTTGCCAAGAATGTTTTCAACAGTATTCTAAATAAAGACCCTTATTTATAAAATCTGTGGTGTTATCTTGACTTTCATTAGGGCTTCTAGAATTACTAGTACATTTAGGAGTGGTATTAGATCTCTGTCTTGGCAGGAAGAAGATACAGGCTCTGATTCAGCAAAGAAATCAAGAACTACTTTGCATAAATATGCTGCTGACAAGGGGTCTCCTTTCTTCATATTCTACTGTGGTCGTTGCTAAACCTAAACCTGAGCATCACAGATCATTATTAGAGGGATCAGTAAATACGCATGTGTTTCTCCTGTCCCCAAAATTTACAATTACATTGTTGGACTAGATCTTACAAAGACATGTTGAAACTAAAAATCACAAAAAATTAGACTCCCCAAATTCCAGTGTAGCTACTGAAACTTCAAGTCATACAATGCTATCTCACAAGAACAGGTACTGCATTATTGGACAAATGCTCACATTTTTCATTCAAGTTCTATTTTTCTAGTGTTTGTACCAAGTTCATGTATTCTCAGGTATTAGAAACTAATTGCAAAGGAGTTTTTGTCATGAAGTTCAAGTTACAGATCACAGTTTTCATCAAGTTCAAGTTGGAATTTAGGCCAAAGAGGCAGTTTTAATTCGGATTTGAACTTTATGCATCTCTGGCAGCACTGCTCCAGGGATTTACTTCTTGTTTAGAGCCTCTCTAAAAATAACCAGTGGGCTCTGTTTCATTCAGTATCTATGTGTAACCTTGAAAGCTGGCTGTGCAAATGAAAAATGTTAAGCCCTGAGCTGGTTATCATTGGAAAGTAATAAGGCATTTCTGTGCATCTGGACAAGAATAACCAGCAACTATTACCTGTTTCTTATCACATCCCTAGGATTTATGGATTTTGTATAAACATCATGGTAAAATAAAAACAAAAAACACACTGAGAACCAATCTAGGTATCATCATCATCCCTAAATACTTTGATGACAGACTAGTCATTGTATTCTGTTAGGTGACTTTTATAGAGGGAGTTTGTGCAGCCCTTACCTCTTAAGCAGGAAAAAGAGGGAACAGCTAATTCCAGGGAATGTCTCCCACTCTTTTAATTATGTATAGCCTTGAAGATGAATGTTCTGTGGAGAGGAGCAAGCTGCCATATATTGAGCAGAGAAATACAGTTGCTTCTCTTTCTTCTTGGGGCGATCATGTTCCAAGTGTGGTGATTTATCTGAAACGAGAGGGGCAGGGATGGTAGCAGCCATGGGTATTCCTTCCTCATCCATGAGCTTGTGGTCACGGTGGATGATAAATCAGTGTCAAGGCGTGGGACCATTCTGTGGAGCAGCCCAGGCTCCCATAGATTGGAGAAGACTGAGGCAGGACTTGCTGCTCTGCATTTTCATCAAAGTCCAAGTTTGTAAAGGTGTTCCATTGGTCTTGCTGTGGGCAGAAAACACTCCAGTCCATAAAGATTGAGCTTATACCTTTCATTTTTCCATTAAAAATAAAAAACTAATTTGAGAATGTGAAAATTCATACTAACGTGAATCAGGAGGGTCTCTACTAAGGCTGGAAAGTGGCCCAGGTTAGTTGGAAGCCTGTATCCCTCGGAAGCTAAGGAGAGACAGGTGCCTCACAAATCAGGACCTCACACATCATCAATATAATTTTCATTGCCTTCAGCAAGCAATCAATCTCCCAATGCAAAAGATCAAAAAAAAATCTGGTAAAAGTCTGGTAAAAGTATCAATTTATTACAATTAAATGGCAACCAAAAAGTATTTTGCCATCTCAGGAGTGACAGAGGCTCTGGACACATGCTGGCAGCACACAGTTCTTGCCTGCCTTGCTTGCAGCCCACTTCTGAGGGACACAATGGGGTACCTGGCTGTTGGGCTGGCGTGGCGGAGCAGGCACGGGGCGCTTGTGCTCAACAATGTACACACAGTTCCATGTGAAGTCATGTATATTGCATTTCACTGATTTATTTTAGCCACCCAAGTTTCCACATACTGATGTTAATGTTACAACAGAGAACAGGCATTTAGCACATCCCAAAATAGATGGATGGATGGATGGATGATGAAGAAAAAATATTCATAGGTTTTCTATGCAGAGCCCATCTTTCTCCCATTGATGTCAGTGAGAAAAGTTCACTGGAGTAAGGCCAAAGGGCATCAGCACTGATAAATACATGTTTAGGTTACAAATAAATTTATTTTTTTACTTAGATAAGGAAAATTATTCCCCTGTGCCATTTCTTCCTGTTTATTTTTAAGGTAATAAATAGATTTAAAACAAAGCCCTATGCATTAAGAGGACAGAATGTAACTGATAGAAATATATCCCAGTCTATGTGTAAATATTTTGAAGCTAGTAATATTTAGAATCAGAGCTTATGCATCCAAGGAGCATATGCAAGACTGAACCAATATTTACAAACTTTGTTTCTTAAGTTGAGCTCCTGAAGATTAATTCAGGCATTTAGAGCTGATCCTACAAGACAAGGTCAGCCTGCCTTGGTCTACAGGCACACTCCAGCATGGACTCTAAATACACACTGACAATCTGGAAGTTTATGTCTCACAGGTTCCAGTTCAATATGATGTTTCCTAAGGAACACTGCCTCCAAAGGGAAAGTCATACAAATACAAACAAATAAAGGAAAGTAGCTGTCTTCGAACATAATGATAAGTACACATTTTAGGAATGTCTGATTTGATTTGGTAACTTAAGAAAGCGCTGCATGACAAGTCCAGTATTACTGGACTTTTTCCACTGCTATGGAAAAAGTGAAGAGGAATAAACTTATACCTCACTATACTAAATGCTCCAGTTTTACATTTCATCAGATCATTTGCAAGTATGAGAATGAAAAGAATCTTTCTCCCACTTTCAATATCTCACCACAAATTGCAATAAAATTGATGGGTTTTTTGTTAAACACTATTTCCTGCATTATCATTGCAATACTACAGAAGTATTTCACCTACTAAACATTCAATTTTAGGTAAAAGATACATTAACTATTCCTGGTATATTTTTTCCCTTTAAAAATATTTTATTATCTGTATCCAAATATATTAAGAAATATTAAATTGGCAGTTGCTTCACATTGGATGTTGCTCTTCTAAAATGATTTGACATTTTCAATTCAAGATAAAGACCTTAAAAAAAAGGCCCTTGAAAGTGGATGGAAAAACAGTTTTCATTTTACATCTTACATTTTGCAGAGATATTTGAAAGGTTCAAAGTGTGCAAAGTGCCAAAACTTCTATCTTCAGTAGAACTACATCCAAAACAGACAAGGAAACATTGGTACCTCATACCTCATGAATGTTAATAAATTATTGAATTAATATTTTCTTTTTTGTTTAAAAATTTCCTTGAAATCAGTAGGAATAGCTCTAGGTTCAGGAGGAATATTTTCAGACTACTGCACATAGTGCTGTCTGGTATAGCGTTCATGTAGCAGTGCAAAGCCAGGACAAACTCCCTGCTGTGACCCTTTGCTCATGCTCTGGTCACTGACCCATTTCTGTCACAACGCTGTCAGATGTGCCGATCCCCCTGAGCACAACCCTCTGAACAAGCTGCCAGGCTTTAGTGCTCACCTGATCTTGAAAGTACAACCCAGAAACTGCCCCCATAATAGTGCTGAAAGCCTACAACCGTTTCTAAATGAGTGGCTGACATGGGGCCTGCGATAGCAGGAGATGGTATGAAGGTCATTTCACATAACTTGCATGTGGCAATCTTGGCTTCACAAGCAGTAGGTAAAAAAAGGCCTTTGTAGAGTCAGAGTGCAAATCTCTGACAGCACAACCTGGAGATCATCTTGGGAGGCACATCCAAGTACCTCATTAAGTGCTATTTACTGTCAGCTTGCCCTCCCTCAGCCTTTCAAACACTGGTTTTCTAGTAAAACTGTTGAACAGCCATGACCTCCTCTCCTTGATGGATGCAGCATGCTCTCTTCTCAACAGGCTTGTTGCACAGCTGGGAATGTCATTAAGTGGAGACCTTTCAATATCTGACATTTCAGGGCTAATGAGGAGGGGATGGTCCCTAGTCTAATACAGAACAGGTATCAGACAGTCCTTTCCCTCCCAGGACCCAGCAGGAAATAGAAACATGTCAGCCACTTGGGCCAGTACAAGGAACTCAGAAATTTCCCTGTAGACCCAGAAACCTACATTTTGCGTACACAGACACTTCTGAGCTACCTTAACATTGTAAGCTAAAGGTGAAAACTGACCTATCCTGTAGCCATGGGGTGATAGAAAACCTCAGGAGTTTCCCAATAATACAGTAAATGTGACACTGAACTCACATTTTCCTTCTACACCAATAACTTTTACCACCTACAGGTACCTTAGTGACATAACAAGTGTGCTATTTTATGCAATATTCAATGAATAACCTCACATTTATCAATATTGAGGCCTATTCTCTAACTTATTATTAAAAATTTACTAAAATTCTAACAAACAGTAACCCGCTTAATCACGCGACCGAGGTTGCAGTTTTGGTTGGGGTGTTGGTTTTTGGGTTTTTTTGAGAGTCAGATTCACTCAGAAGTCTCTGTCTCAGCACATTTATCTAGTGCCGCATGTCCATGGCTTTAAAAGTGGGTCTCCCAGTCTCCACAGTCCTCCCTAACCCACCTGAACTGACCTTGAGTCTCTTCTGGTCCAACAGCCACATCTGCTGGGAAAAAGTTAAACTGCATTTCTTTCTGAAATCGTTCCTTGGTGAATTCCATGTTCTGTTTTATCCTGTTTCCATAATGTAAGGTTTGTTGGTGCAAAAACAGCAAAAATATTTCACAGTATTCGGGCAATACACTGTATGTGTATGGAGGCCCATACACTAGGAACAACAAGAAAAATATACTGGAAAAACCAATTTCTTCCCTACCAAGAATCTTCTACAGAAACAGAGAAAAAACTGGAAGAATAGTATCGTTGGTTGGGTTTTGGCTTTTTTCTTGCTAGACAAATGCTGTGGCACCACTCCCTTTTCTTCGTTTTAAGTGAAAAATGAAGACAAAAGGAGGGAGAAAATGGAAGTCTTTGAAGGCACTGTATGGCCTGTGCTGAGAGCAGTCATCCTGGGGGAGACAGGCTGCTTGCCAAGAAGGCAGGTGTGGGAGATGCACAGGAACTGCAGATGACAGCAGGATCACAATGAGATTTTCTAGTGACAGAGTCACTCAGTAGGGCACAAATCTTGCCCACGGACCAAGGAAGGTGATTTTCTCTCTATTCTGCTCTGGTGAGATCCCACCTGGACCTGTGCATACAGCTCTGGGTCCTCTGTACAGAAGTGATGCGTTGGAGTCAGTCCAGAGGAGGCCACCAAGTTGATCAGAGGATAGAGCACATCTCCTGCAAGGAAAGGCTGAGAGAGTTGGGACTGTTCAGGCTGGAAAAGAGAAAGCTTCAGGGTGGCCTTCCAGTACCTGAAGGGAAAATACAAGAAAAATGAAGAGAGACTATTTATGTAGTGACAGGACAAAGGGGGGTGGCTTCAAACTGAAAGAGAGTAGGTTTAGATTAGATATTAGGAAGAAATTCTTTACTGTGAGGGTGGTGAGGCACTGGCACAGGTTGCCCAGGTTGCCCCACCTCTGTCAGTGTTCAAGGCCAGGTTGCATGGACCTCTGAGTAACCTGGGATAGTGAGAGGTGTCGCTTTCCATAGTAGAGGGGCTGGAATTAGATGATCTTTAAGGTCCTTTCCAACCCCAGCCATTCCACAATTCATTTTATACTTTGGCCACACAACATTCCTTTCTTTCACATTGATGCTCTACTTCTGAATCCTAAATCAAATAAAGCAATATCTTTTTGTTCTGAATTTTTTACTTGTTTTTATGGCACCTGTGGGCTTCCTGAAGCAGGAGTCTAGACAATCCACATTTGAGAGCTGCTGCTTGCTGCAGTGTGAAAGCACATTACTAAACCAACAAGCAGCATGTAGGCTTTTCTCCAGGCCACCGGAGGGCAGCCTTTCCATGGAAAAACAGGACTTTGACTTCTTTTTTTTCAGTACACACTTTCCTTTTTTTCACTCCTAAGCTCTCATATCTAACTCTTTCTCAGCTCAGGTAGAGGGTATCGTTTCACACCATGACAACTGAAATCAATGAGCTGATTTCCTACCCAGTGTAAATTCATGAGTCTGGCTGGCAGTTGACACATTATTTTGGTACTCTTATTTGTTTGGATTATTATAGCAAGTACAAGCTCATGGTTTGATTTTGGATGCTCAAAGATGCACTTTTAAGGAAAAAGTACAGGCTTTTGTGTCTATATGGCAAGGCATCCTTGTGTGTGGCCTAAAGTTCAGGATGAAGACTGTCACAGAGCAAAGCAGCTTGTAAAGGGAGACCCATTCTTCATCCAGGGCACGTAATGCTCTCATTACAGATTTAATGCCATAGAAATACAAATGTATGCAAGGGGGTTCATGTGTCACACATGCTCCTTTGTACGGGACACGCCACACTTACATCCCTTTGTTCCCTTTGGAAAGGAAGTGTGGTATGTTCTAGGCACACATGCTCTACGCTCTCAAAGGCTGTACTCTACAGAACTACACACTTGAAACAGCTTGTAGTTGAAAGCCAGCTGCACAAAATGTAGTCTCAAACATGCCTTTCAAAAGCTTCACAAATGCCAACTACATTAAGCGATATGAAAAAAAGCAACCAAGTAATGTGCCTAATTAACAAAGCTAGAGATGGAGCCAGTCACTTGGTTTGAAGTACTTCCAAGAGAGATGTTAAATGCAATGGTCAAAGCAACTCTGGAAGAAATAAATTAACATGCTGGGTTAATATTTCAAGCTCTGTGGGAGGAAAAACTGTGTGTGGTGAGGGGAAACAAAGGTAAAAATATCACAGGGTGCTATTCTGTTTGTTTGTTTGCCAAGGACACTTTAGCTTTTGCCATTTATTATTCTTCATGGTATGCTCAAAATTATGCAAGAAGACATAAAAGTGTCACGTTGCGTCACTGGCCTTCCTAAATTTATCTTTTCCCTACCTGTTAAATCTCAGCTCAAGGTCAAAAGGAAAGCCATTTTGAGTGAATGGGCTATGAGATAGACACATTCATGAAAAATATCTTAGTTCTTTTATCTTTAGTACTATCTGCAACCACAGCTCAAAAGGTTCCCCACACCATAGGACAACAGTGGAGTTTTTTTTCTGGTCCTCTTAAATAAGAACTGACTGACAGCTACCTGGTTTCAAATCTTATATACCTGTGGTTGGGAAAGCTCAGGCCATCCAAAACTCTCAAGTTCCAGCAAGTAGTGTGGCTTGAATCCATTCCAGTACTCATCTGTTGGCAGCTGCTTCCTTCTGCTCCTTCTCGAACCATTCTGCTCAGTCCCTAGGGAAGAGCAGGAAGATTGTCACGCAATGAACTTGCTTGTTGTGAGCTGGCTGCTCATGTTTTACCCAAATCTGTCATCTCACCTCATCTGCTCTCTGGCCTTTTTTTGCTATAGGAATTCTGAGTTCTGCTGTGCATCTAAGAGGGAAAAGAAACCCCAAACCAACTATTCCTCAAATGTGGGTGCCAAAACATTATTCCTTCTTTTAAGTACAAATAATTCTTATGAACAAGAGATGCAGAAAAGATTGATCAGACCACTTAGTCCTCGCAGCTGAATCACACAGTGATTCCTGTATGTCTGTTTTGCAGCTAAAAGTGTCTGAAATACCTTCACTTTGTGATGAGAGAGGGCAGATGCCCTTCAAGCACTCCATGACCATTACCTGTGGCCTTTTTTTGTTTGGTTTTGTGGTAAAACAGACAATGGAGAAAGAGGGAAAAAAAAATCAAAAATAACATTTTCTATTTTAGGCATGAGTGTTTGTGTTTCCAGATTTGCAGCTGAGCCTTTAGGTACTTTGATTGACCAAGAAAATGTCTATGCACATTAAGGCTCCTCTCTTAATTTTTCCACTTCTATTTTATGTACTTGTTAACTTGATATCTACACATTAACATTAATTGGCCGGAGTAAGCAAATGTTTTATTTTTTCTTAACCAAGATAATTAGCTTTATATTTTCAACTTTGAAAGTTTTAATTCATTCTTTGATATATTATCTCTAGTCTGATTTCCAACTGGACCAAAACCCCCCAAATTTCTTGGGCTGTCAAAACTTTCAGTTATATCTGAAAATACAAACTTTTTTCAGAAACATTTTTTTTCTTTTTTTTAATGCCAAATTACCTGAAAGTGCATCCCTAAATATAAGCAGAATTCTGTAGATCCTATTCATCCTAGGGTTGGGAGGGGAGAAATAGTCAACAAGAGAAGCAATGCAACAGAATATGGAAATAAAGCTGAAGAGGATTCCATTAGTAACACAAAAGCAGTCATCTGGATTTTGCCCTAACCAGAATTATACATATTTATGGATATATTGGTCAAAATACCTCCTCAGGGCTTTATAAGTATAAATTCAGGAAAACTGAGAGTAATTTCACTGACTTCCCCACTCATCTTTTCTGTGGTGCACCATCCTTTGCAGCATGCATCTGTCTACTTGGATTATGCAGTGGTCAAACTGGGCCACACCACTTCAGCACTTCTGCAAGAAGACCTTTCTGTATAATGAAAGATTCTTGAGGGGCTTGGCATTTTAAAGCAAATATGAAACGTCTTTGCCCGCATCCTGAATACCACACAAGCAATCATTTCCTCCACTTTTTAACAGGCAGGATAAGCTGGAGAACAATTTCAGAAGAACCTGTAGAAATCTACTGGTTTTTTTATTACAGTTGGAAAATTTTCAAAGGAAAACAAAGACTTTTATTATAGATTTGAGAACTTGACACTGCTTTTTTTCTCATTTCTTCATAGGAAAGCCAATAAATATGTTATTGTAGTACTTCTAAGGATGAGAATCCATCCTAGAGGAACAGAAAGGTCCAATTTTGTATGAGAATGGAGCATTTCTGAAGGAAGACTCAACTCTGATTTCTTGCAGGGCAACGCTGAATATCTTGTTGTTCCACTGTGATCTTTCTCTGCTTCCTCATTATTTCCCAATTCTTTCTACTGCTGGACTACCTAGAGGCAAAGACTACAACTGCAAAACCTGGCAGAATCCGCAGATGAATCAGACCAAATCAGTAAACAATGACTAAAAGTGCAGCGTCATAGGAACAAACATATCACTGCACCTCAAATCATTTAAATACCAACCTGCTGCAAATCTTAACAATAATTCCAGCCACAGTTTGGAGGGCTGGTATAATCCTATTGCACTAGGATTCCTACGTAAGTCTTCCCCAGATCCTGGAATTTCTGGGTAGAGCATGTTCTCACTTCCTGGAGTGCAGAGACCATTCATTATAGTGTGTCCCAGAAGGGAAAGGCAGAGGACAAGCTGATAGAGGTGCCATCCCTTCATTATTGCCTTTCTTCCAGCTCTCAACACTTCATTTAACTGGAACAAAAGGCTGCTGTTAATGTTAAGGCATAGGCCCAGGCTCGACACAGGATAAAGAAACCTGCATTCCCAGCAGCTGGTCCAAGATTTGGGACAGAAAGGGGATTTTGCTTTCCATTTGCTCACATTTATATTGTATAAATCCTGGCTCTTGACAAAAGAAATGCAGCAGATTTCATCCTTAGTGCCAATTATTTAACTAGCATCACTGGAACTATTATACTTTATATCTCTTCATATGCAGCATTCAAATAATTACTTCAAAAGGATTAAATGTCATATTTCATGGGACTGGCTGCATAAATATTTACAAAGCTAGAGAACAGAAAAGACATCTCAGAGTTATTGATTCATGTCAAATATTGAGAAGCTGGGTTAATCAAGGGATTTGAGAATTATTTAAACTACTCTTATCTTTCAACATCTAAATTTTTACAAACAGTTTATAACTATAAAGACTTGCAGACCATTTTCCCGTCTGTTTGTCTGAGGACATTTCAGTTACTATTGTGAACTCAGAGTAGGCTGAAGAAATAATAACAGCTATGAAAAGTGAATCATTCAACAAAAATAAAGTTCTCATTTCAGTTAAAAAAAATATAATAAATGTTCTAATTATTTTGTTGTATTAGAGAAATAGTCAGCTGATAGGGAAGCACATACATTTTAGAAAACGAAGCATATTCCATACTCCTCAGTCAGAAACAGACCCTATTTTTCTTTTTTTCATGGCTAAATGAAAAATATACACTTGCAGCACTGAGGGCTGCATGCCTTTTTCAAGAAAAGACTAGCACCTCCTGTTCTGTATTCTGTATATAGTAGTTGTGAAATACATATGTCTGTATCTATGTGTTTGTGTCTGTTGCTATGCTCATGCACCTGCAAATTGGCTAAGATCTTTAAAACGTAATGACAGCATTAGTAGGGTATTGTTTTGAGGCTGACTAGGCCAGTCTGAGAAAGTCAAGGACTTTCAAGGACTCCCCAGAACAAACCAACTAATAAAATAAAGCCAAGTCCCTGGCCCTTTCTGGCACTCTAGCTATAGGACATGGTATGAGTTAAATGGTTGCACTCTATGTGAGCTCTCTTGGCAATGAGGATTCAGAGCCCTCAGGATGACTGAGCTCAGCTCGTAGTAAGAGTTTAGATAAGGGTTTTTTTGTTATGTGCTGACAGGAAACTTCCAATTGTGTAAACTGAATTTGCCTCATCACCAGCTGGTTTTTTTGCTGGATCACACCTAGATCAGCACAAAGAAGACAAGGGACAAATCTATATCCTTCCATAACTCTTCATTGTAATGAAGCAGCTCATTAGCTCTATGCCTGCTTTCAGATGCTTAAAGTAGGTTTTGCTGTGATTTAGCCCCATGATTTCTTGAGGAACAATTATTTCTGTTTTGGGGAATGTCTCATCAAAGACAAATCCTGACACTTTTACTATAGCCTTGACTCGAGGAGGTGCTCCAAGATAAGCACAGTACCTCACCCAGGCCAGCTACCTGCTAGATTTAAGAACTGGGGGTGAGACAGACTCAGCAGTTTTTTGCAGTGCTTATTGCCCTTTTTGCCAGGAAGGTGCAATCTTCTCTTTCCCTACAGGTAAGGCAGTTTGGAAATCTCCCTAGTCCTTTCAGCAAGCAGCAGAATGCCACTTCCACCACCTCACCTTCCTTGCAGGCACCATCTCCATAATTGTATCTGCTCGGTTCCATCTCCCATAAATTTTCAACAAAACCACATGGACTCAGGTGGGAGTTTCTCTTAGTTAATGGAGTGGGTAAAGACCAAAGATATTCTCTAACATGTCACAATATTACTTCCATTTTTTCCCAGAGCAGCTTCAATTTCTCTCACAGCTTGATGCATGCTTTCTGAAGGATCCCAAAGGAATTTGCAGATCAAAAAGAACCTTAACTCAGAATTGTCGGCCCAGTAGAAATGGATGAACAAGTGCAACTCATCAGGAAGAGCTTGGCAAATGCTTCTCAGCTCAAAGCAAAGCCACGCACTAGTTGGAAAACATAGATGGGAATGAAGTACATATTCAAGTAAAACTGAAGTAATTAAAAAATCCAGCTATAAAAGTGCAGGAACAAGCATTTAACCATAACTTCTGCTGCTCTGGTTACTCTCATTAAAAGCTTTATGCCTTCTCTGGATCAGGCTTTGGGCTACACATCTCTTCAGACATGCAGCATCTCCATGACTCCCTCAGTCAACAACAAGCACCAGCACACATTTTTTTTCTTCATTCTCATTCTTTCTATGAAAGGCTTTTATCCAATTAATGACAATTCAGAGGGGTAAATCTAGCCTTTCAGAAAAGTAATAACATCTATGCAATTGCAGCTGCTTTATTTTTAAATGATTTTCAAGGACAAAATGAGTACATTGCATGCTGAAGTGCATCACAGCTTTCCATTTGAAGACCTCAAACCAAATGATTTACAAGGATCAATGCTAACAGAGCAATTCACAGCATGATGTAATCTAAAGCTGATAAAGAACTGCACTGAAATACTGTTGAGTTGTCATGAATTTAATACGAGATCACAGGCTGAATTATAGCATTCAAACATTGCAAAACTGGTCCTCCAACCCTGGCTGCCTTTTCTTTTGGGATTATAACTCTTACAAATAATTCTCTCAATCTCCTCCAACTTAAAAACATTTTGAATATACTCTCCTGTTGTGCACGAAGTCACAGGTTCTCTCAACATCTCCTTTTCCTCTTCATATTGTTACAAGGGGTCATTCTTTTTCTTTGAAGACAAACTGACTGATGAAGTCAGAGCTAAGCTTACATTTCAGGAGTGGGAGCTTCTTCAGCTGTCACCATTGTTAGTATCCTCTCTAGAAACCCCAGTGAAGGAAGAGGCTACAGAGGAGTGCAGAATCAAGTACTCTTGATACCCTATTAAAGCACCAAAGCATACAGCAAAGCTTCCTGATGTGCATTTCTGTGCCTATACAGCATCTGTCAATCCAGCAGCTTCAGTAAGTAGCAAAATATCTTCATACGACAATGAAAATAATGAAATAAAATTTTAGAGAAAGGTTAACGTTTCACTTCAAATTAATGAGTCACTAGGTTTAGGACTATTAGGGAATACATGCTCTCCACATTGAGAAGAAAGTTCCTTTAGAGTTAGACAGAAATCAGTTCTCAGCTAAAGAAGTAGAGAGCAGGGGGATTAACAAAAGAATAGTATTTGAACCCACTCGTTGGTTTTTATTTAAGTTTGTAGACAGAATTTAGACTTCTGTCTGAAAGACAACCTACCTTTTCTTGTGTATGATTACCCTGGGGATGCTGAAGTAAAGGGCAACAAAGGTGATCCCAATACACCAGATACAGAGGGGAAAGAACAAATTACTCTTCCTGTGTCATCAGAACAGTGAGGTGACTTAACACCAGTGACAAAAATAGTAAACAGATTGACTGTCCAACTCAGCTGCACAGTAGTTTTGAGACTAAAATGTATCTATGGCTTAAAGTTATTCTTCCACTATCACCACTGAAACTTTTGAGTTAGAAGAACAGCTGAAGTTATAGATAGACCAACAGGACTGCTCAAAGTGTACATATAGTCTCCTGAGGGAGGCCTTCAGAGAGGCCTTTCTAAACTCCACAGCTTATTTTCCTCACTTATGCCAGATTTTGGTCAGCCCCAGCTCAATGTAGATAATCATCAAAATCTCTCACCAGTTATTAGAATCAGTTCAGTAAAGAAAAAGAAAACTGTTTCCAAGGTGAATGGCTTTTAATGCATTCAAAAATGTTGTGATAACACCAGCTGCAGCTGCTGCTATCATACCATAATCCTTTTCCATACAGACTGTGAACTGTCTGGGTAACTTACCAACTCTGTGATTCCCACAGAGGGTCTCTCATCATTATTAAAGCTGATTTAGTTCTTTTTAATGTATAAAAGTTAGTAAGATTAATTAACAGGTTAACTTAAAATAACAAGTAGTACCACAGAAAAGTCAGAGAACTTGTGGACTTACACATTCACCTTCACATTAAGTCCCCCTTGAAGATACCAAACATAGACCAGATGTTTAAAGATTTAAATATGTCAAACATAAACCAGTATAAAATACAGTTATAATATTGTTATTTTTCATGGGACTAGGAGGACAGAAGTGCCACTGTCAAGTTTGAGATTAATCATAATTCTATAGGAAGTTTTTGTCTGCAAATTAGAACTTGGAAAATTAGATTATTTGATTTGTCTATCATAACCCTAACATTCCTAATTGTGGATTTTTTTTTAAATTAAACTAGAATTTTATATTACTATATGGCAAGCTTAAAGCAAAACTTTGCTCAGACACAACAGCTGCTAAAAAACTGTCTTAAAACTTCCTCTCCATGCAAACCATGAGCCATCTATGCAGTGTTATTAACTATGGCTAATTGAATAAATGAAAATCATGCTATAATCTACCATGCAAAGCAAACTCTTTGTGCCTTAATATGCAGTTAATTTGTGCCATGATCCTTGTTAAATAGATATTATTTTTTAACATTTTCCCTCTCAAGCTTCAATAAAATTTCAAACATGATGTTATCTTTCATATTCCATATGAAAATAATGTCTAAACTTATGTTCCAATTTATATTTCTAAAAGACCTTCTATTTCAGCAACCATCTTGCTCCAGATCTCACAAGCTCCCGCTTGCCCATCAGTCTCTGATTCAGGGCCCTCTTTCATGTCTTTTGAAACATCCAACTCTTCTGTTTCTACCAATGCTTCTTCATCAATTACAGCGTTAGTAACTTCAAAGAAAGCTTGCAGGTTACTTAAGTATGGCCTCCCCACCTGAGTCCATGAAAACTCACTTTAAACAATCTTTCTAGTTTTAACATGTACTCCCAGATGACTTCTAAGGTCCTGCACCATCCTCCTTCAGCTCCCCAGACAAGAAGGGAAACTCAAGCAAGGGAAGCTGCAAAATATCCCTTTCATCCCCACAGTCACCTTAGGTCACAACACTGAAATTCCTAAAAAGGAATCATTCACTGCAGGTAAGGTAACAGAAGGTAACAGGAGCTAATGAGCTGACCAGAAGGACCCACCAGCCTAGGGTTCATAGGCCCTTAACACCTTTCCTGGGTCACCTGCCCTCCACAGCCTTTGTTAACTCTGTTATCTCTTAGAACCTACCCTACAGTTCTTCCCCATTGGTCCTCAGATCTATTATTATCAAAAATAGGCATATACTATGATTTTCACATATATGATTTCTGTCAGTGAATCAACATCCTCTTTTCCTTTCTTAATGCCAGGCTTGGGTTCACAGCCCTCTTTTCCCTCTGTGTCCTCTGACTGGCAATTCTCAAGGATTTTAGATAGTGTTTCTGTACTTGTGATTCTCAGATTCTCCCTCTGTCATCAACTTTTCTGCCTCTGTTCAGTCCCAGTACTGAAGTTGCTGTCTGGCATCTCTTCCTGGAGATTTTTTCATCAGTTTATGCTAGCTGAAGTGCAGAGTTGCCTTGATTTAGCCTCACTTTCCCATTTCTCATTCATAGCTGATACGAGCAACATACTCCCATTCCTCATGTCTTCTCTCCCTTTTCCCAAGAGTCACACACAAACAGTACCACATCCCTGGCCTTCCTTCTACCCTACCAGGTTAAAGAGCAGCCAGTTAACATTTTCACAGACAAATCTGCTGGTTAGGCCTCTTTGGAATATCTCACTACAGCTACTGCAAAGTTTTCTTCTCTGCATCCCAACAGTGCAACATTCTTTGCAAGGAAGCTGCAGGTGACCAAAACCTGAGCATGCTGACTGTACCTTGACAGCCTTCCACTTGTTCTTCACCTGCTGTTCCTACAGATCTGAATTTCTGTCATCCTTTGAAGTTCAACCTAACTGCATTCCCCCAGTCTGCCCTCTTCTGTTGAGCATTGTATTGTCCATACCACTTGTACACTCCATCAGCATTCCCTAACCATGGACCATGTACCTTTCAAATGTATGTTTCACCACAACATGTCAACCCACAAAGGCTCAGCTGAGGCTCTCCCATAAGCCCATTCCTCCTGAGACACTGGCAGCAAATAAACAAAGTACAGAACACATCTACATACCTCTTCCCTTCCATACAACCGTCATCCTGCTGTTCTTCAAACTCCTTGCAGTACAGGAACTACAGGGGGTTTTAAAACTTCCCTCGTCATTATTTGTGAATTAATGAGAATAAAAAGAAGAATAAAAAGCACAAACTCAAATTGCAACTTCCTACCAACATAGGTTAGGAAAAAACCCAAGTAAACAGTGGGAAAAGACGGAGAAGCAGTGTAAGGATGTGGGGCCAAGTAAAAGCACAAAGAGATAAGAAGGGACAATCCTGGGTACCCCTGCTCATGAGGCAGAAAATTTACGCCTGGGGAGATCTTGCATTCTACCCTTCAGCCAGTCCGGTTCAGGCAGGACAAGCACAGCTGAGACTCATGTCAATGGTGCTCGCGGGGAGTCACTCAGAACCGAGCGAGGGTTCAGCACCGGGACACCCACCGCTCCCGAAGGGGCCCCCCGGTGTGACCGCCGCACGGCTGCGGGAAGACAAGCGAGCGGGAGGGCGCTGCCCCCGCAGGGCGGCTCCCGGAGCGGGCAGCCTGTCCCGGGAGCGACGGGCGCGGGGGGCGCGGCCCGCGCTAGGACCCGGGCGGCAGCGGCGCCTGCGCGGCGGT
>VWYI01036652.1:24545-73963 GCA_013399455.1 Anthoscopus minutus | reverse complement strand
CAACTCACAGATGGGTCTTCTCCCCCCCCCTTTTTTTTTCCCCCCTTGTGCTTTTGGCCACGTCCAACCAGGGAAAGGCCCTCCCCCTCCGGCACCGCAGCGCCCGCGCTCCCGGAGCATGGCCCCCCCTGCCCCTGCCCCTCCGCCGCGGCTGCAGCTGCCGCGGACCCCGAGCGTCTGACTCCAGACGGAGGCGGCGCAGCGCCGGGAGCCACCGCCACCGGCATCGCCTCGGAGCGGCCCCCGGGGGAGCGGGGCTGGCCGGGGCCCCTTGCCCCCGCGGGCCCGGAGCGGGGCTCGGCTTAGGCACCGACTGCCGCCGAGCAGCCGTCCCCTGACGGGCTTGCTGCCTGCCGTGCTTGCTTGGATGAGTCTGCGACATGCCTAATAAGAGACGAGATGGGCCAGGGCGACGAGAGCGACCGCATTGTGATCAACGTGGGAGGGACTAGGCACCAGACTTACCGCAGCACCCTGCGCACCCTGCCCGGCACGCGGCTGGCCTGGATCGCTGAGCCCGATGCCCACAGCCACTTTGACTATGACCCTCGCACGGATGAGTTTTTCTTTGACCGGCACCCGGGCGTCTTCGCCCACATCCTGAATTACTACCGCACTGGCAAGCTGCACTGCCCCGCGGACGTGTGCGGGCCCCTGTATGAGGAGGAGCTGGCCTTCTGGGGCATCGATGAGACCGATGTGGAGCCCTGCTGTTGGATGACCTACCGGCAGCACCGCGACGCCGAAGAGGCTCTGGACAGCTTTGGTGGGGCGCCCCTGGATAGCAGTGCTGAGGACGGAGACATAGATGGCACCGGAGACTCTGGTGATGGTGAAGATGAGCTGGAGATGACAAAACGCCTAGCACTTAGTGACTCCCCAGACGGCAGGTCTGGGGGCTTCTGGAGACGGTGGCAGCCCCGCATCTGGGCACTCTTTGAGGATCCCTACTCCTCCAGATATGCAAGGGTAAGCTATGCAATCAGCACCCTCATCAAAACACTCAAACTTCCCTGCAATCCCACTTCCTCCCAGCATCACCAGGGTTCTCTCTGCTGTCAGAGCAGAGCAGCCATCTGTGTGTGTGGCCATACAAAAATCATGCGGGATCTATGGGGATGTATACTCCCACACTCCTAAGCAGGCCCCGTGCACGGGGAGCAAGTAGACACCGAGGCTCGATCTTGTGTACTTAGATGTGGGCCTCCAGAGACCCTCATTTTCTAACAGGCTCCTAAAACTCCTAGAACAGCTTGGGGCCAGGTCCCAGTCATGGGCCAGAGAGGTCTCCATTACACCAGATAATTTCCCTCTATGCATAGATTTTTACAGTCAGACATCCCCCAGTCAAGAGAGACAACCTTATCCAGCCCTCTTACAAGCTAATGGCTCTCTCCCCTTGACGAGATGGAGAAAGGATTATGGGAGCAGGCAGTCCCAGTGGAACCAGGAGATTTGGAGACTTTCAGCCTGGACTGGAAAGGGAGTCAGTGCCATTCTCTTTCCTCGTACATACCAAGTTAAATATTTATGAACATGCTTCTCTGAAAATGGGTAATTCGGCTGCTCGCTCTGTGTCTTTTTCCCTTGTGGAAAATGCAAAGTATTAATCAGAGGAAAGGGTTTCATTCATGTAGAAGGGACACTGTGTTTGACAGGTTTCTTGCCTGCTACTGAGGGACAGCTCCTCTCCTGGAGCCTGCAGTTGTTTTGGAAAGGGAATGCACACTGGTGCAGTTCACAGCATAGGTGTGGATAAAAATGGTCTGTAACAATCATATACTCCTTACAGTCATTTGATTCCTTTAAGTAGGCACCTCCTCATGCTATGAGGATAATTACATTAATTAGGGCCTGAAATCCAAAGTACTGAAAACATTTGCTTCAGGAACAGCAGCAGGATTAACTCCCAAGATAGTCAATTTGATAACTAGGGGAGCAGCTGAAGGATAGTGCCTTCATAAAGAAATTGGTTGGCACAGGCTTTACTGTTAAATGTACCTTTGTTCCAGCTTTACTGCTGCCAGCCCTCTGTAGGGATGAGTGGTGCTTTGGTGGGGGAGGGTCATCAGTGCTCCTGAGCAGGATCAAAGAAGTGAGATCAGATTAGGGAGAAAATTGGATAAATAGAGCAAGGAGAAGTGGAAATGCAAGGAGCAGGGAGAGGGGAGCTGGCCACATATGAATGGGTGGTGGAATAGCAGCTGCTGGAGACTTGGTCTGAGCAGAGATCTCCAGCAGGGAGACACCGGGTCTGCAAACTGAATGAATGGGAAAAGCTGGAACAGAGCCTGGAGTTATATCTTGCTGCATTTCTAGAGATTTTTGTTTGCATACCATTTGGAGACTTCCTCCCTGAACAAAGGAGTTCATATTTTAAATAAATCCCTTTAAACAGCTTGGAGGATAAAGGAATAATAGAATATTTACTTCAAGATGAAAAGATGATGCTGTTGTATTGAAGCTTTCAAATCCCTGATTTCTGTCAAGGGAACATGGAAAGGGAAAGGCAAATCTGGAGGGTATCCTTCAAAATGCTTGGTTTCCATTAATCAAGCCCAGTGTTAGCAGGCAATCTGAACATCAGATCTCTCTGGTACCCAGGAATGTGTTGATAAAACATGTGAGCAACATAAGTGAACATAATGTGTTCGTTCAAGATTTTGGGAAGTGGTTCGAAAGCCAAATGCCCAATGAAAAGGATACAGAAGTTAAAACACCCTTTTGCTTGGAGGCATTAAAAAATTTTAGGAGAAGGACAAAGATTTACAACCAATATTATGAGTCTTTGTGATGCACAGACTGGAATTCTAGAAGGATATAAACTCTCTAAGGGTACTTCCATTTAGCAATAGTGTTTTATAAAGTGATTTGAGTTTGTTTTGGGTTTTTTTTGAGTGGATGATACCATTTATTCACAATCACTTGTGCCTACCTGTTAGAATTCAACTCCTGATTTGCCTCTAACTTCTTTCCTTAAAGGATTGTTAAAACTAGATAAATATGAGTACACTGAATATATTGTGAGTTAAATATGATTCTTGTATCTATGGAGATGAAGGCCACATGCACTAATATTTTGCATGAAGGGAGATGGCTATCCTCATCAACACATGCATACACTGTCCATTAAGAAGACATTATAAGACACGTAACATTTCCTAATAAAAGCCATACATTATGGTTATGGATGTAAAAAGAGATGGGAGTTTTATTAATTCTTCTGTAACCTAACACAGACATTGCAAAAAGACCTGAAGCTCGTATTAGCTAATTTATAGCAAAATAATTGATAGCATCATTAACAAGCAAATTGTATATTAAGGCAATCATTGGTAGAGTCAGACTACAAATCCACTGTTACTCCACTTCTGAGTGCTCTACTTTCAGTTAAAAACTGCAGTTCAGCTGTGCAAAAATCTAAATTAACATTGCCATTTTGTCAAAAAAAAAAAAAAAGAATCACACAATTTTCTCTTCCTAAGTGAAACTGGAACCTGTACTAAGGATGGTTATTATATACCTTTGATGTTTACATATGGCATCAAAATGCATGTCAAAATTACGTCTCAATATAAGCATCAGTTTACATAACCATTATAGTGTTACACCTGGGCAAGTAAAAGGAGTGCAGTCCCTGAATATTAAGATTAAATGAAAATCTGCATATCTGTATAAAGCAAGATTCTCTGGACTATATCTGGTATGCTAGATCAGTGAATGTTTAGGAATTGTCTATGAAAAGCTCAGCATTTACTCAAATCCAGCCATTCTTGGAGGATTTTGATGGACACCTCTTGCAAATACAAGTAGATTTGACTGTTTTGCTTCACTTCCACCTGACTCACAGCCAAGGAAGACTGGAAGTCAACAGCTAACTCTGCAAAATTTGTTTATTTCTTAACTTATTTTGATTAAGCAAAGCTCCTAGTCACTAATCATTTGTCTTTAGGTGCCACATAGTCAACAGTTGCTTGTTAAAACAATAGTGTCTGATTTTGATTAATTTCAAGTTTTCCCATGCTAATTTCTTAATAATGTAGTCCTTTCTAAAAAGAGGAAACACCTGAAAAATTGTATCATCTTCTATATCTGTAATAAGAAAATATAGTTTGTTTCAAATGACAGACTGCCTTAGACACCTATCTTAGTAAGATAAACAGGTATTACACTCCTCCTTAACCTAAAGAATCCATGTTTGAATACCAGAGATGAAGTCTGGTGCCTGGAGATCTGAACAGAGTAACAAAAAGGTGATGGGAAAGATCCAGAGATCCAGGCGGATTGTCAAAAGCATCTACCCAGACAGATAAATATCACTGCATACTTCTAAACTGATGTTTCTTTGAAGCTCGTTAGAACAGTCTTTTTAGCACCATTAGACAACTTTGTAAATTTTTTTTTTCTAAGCAGGCACAAAGGGAAAAATAGGGTCAGCCAGAAAGCAATGGTAAAGCAGCAGAGAGTTACACTGTAGTAGAGTGCCTGCCCTCTGTACTTACTAGACTTCATGGGTCCCTCAGTACACAAAAGTGGAAAATATTTTCTTGGCATCCTCTATCCTTTATATTTATGTGTGGTCATGCTATCCTTCCACTAGGAAAGCTCCCACTGACTTCCTGGGGAGTTTGGCATGCAGGTATCTAACATATTTATTCCTCTTTCTCCTCCTCCTCCACAGCAGGGTAAGGTTGTGTTTGTGTTAATTCACATTCCTTGAGTTACTCAGTGTTTGGGAATGAGGAGCTTTCAGCTGAGATTGTGCACTACTACTCAAATTCAAATTGGATAGTTAAGCTTTATTAGTGAACCCTCAGGAAAGCTAGTGTAGTCCTTCAAAATAAACATTTTTACTGGTTTTAAATGAAAGCTGGTTGGAGTCCTTTGGAAAGTCCTCAACAGCTTTACTTGCAATCCTGGCATACGCTGTACTGCTTTGATCTGTAAGGGGAAAAGCAAAACTCTCACTCACTCTTCCTTCATGTTTCCCCTTCACATCCTGCAGAAGAATCTGCTTTCCTCAGTGGGTGACTTTGGAAGGACAAGTTTCTGACACTAAGGAGACAAGAAAAAGGATAGTGGTAAAGAGATGAGAAAAATGTGCTCCCCAGGGATTTCTTCCATCTTTTTTTTTCTACATTTAAGAGCATTTTAACCTTGCTGTGTTCAATTAAACTGCTTTTTCTCTATATAAAGTACAGCTCATAGGTATAAAAAGGCCTATGGGATCGTAGTTCCTGAATGACCACACTGTTTTGAAGATTAGAGGCTGGGGTGATTCTGTTCCTTCCTTACCCCTGGCCAGCACGGCTTAGTTAGGAATTAAGGCAGATATCAAGGAGTGGGAACAGATACCCCTCACCCTTCACGAGGGGAGATTATTCCACAGATGTGTGAGCGGGACACGCTTGGCACAGCAGCACTCCGCGGACAGTGGAGACTGGAGTCTGGAGACTCCCAGCAAGTGTGAGCAGAGAGGGGCAGAGGGGATGAGAGCTGCCCCACTCGCTTCCCTCTCCTCAGGGACAGCTTCAAAGGGGCCCCAGTGGAGCTGCTATCCTACCTTGAGCCTTTCTGAAAGGTGTCCCCTGCAGAGGCATATCTAATCCTGCACTGAAGCTGGCTACAGGAGTCTCACCATATACTTTGACAATTAACGAGACTGCCTAATTTTAACTGCACACTGCATTACAGCTCTGGAAAAATGAGAATCTTTCCACATCAAATGAGGTTTCCCTTGCACTTGTAGTATAATGGAATTACAGACCTCTATTAACTACCATTATATCATTCATTATTAATATAGTTCCTAAAATTCCATTTTATTCATATTTTCTCCCATCAAGGAACACGTTACTGCAAATCCTTATATAACCCACTAGTGAGCATGGTAGTCTTCTCTGCATCCTGACCAAAGAAACATTTGCAATACCAGTTAGAAAGTGTTCACTGCTCCAAGTCCCCCATCCAGTCCCTATCAAATTGGTCACGGTGAGAGGAGGTACACACATAACTCCTAGGAACTGTCCATCTGAATTCAGAACTAATGCATTTTTAAACTACCACACACACAAAACATTAAAAATATCAGAACAGCCATGCAGAATCATGACTTCACCAGTTTGAGCTGTTCAGAAACACACACGAAGATTTGATGTCTGCCCAGAAAATCTTACAATCTCTTTGAAGTCACGATCTCACAGGGAGATGAGAGAGATGATGTTACCCACCTGACAAGACCAAGGCTGCCTAGTACAGACTTAGCAGTTTGGATTCAAGGACATTTTAAAAAAATCTATTTGCCTATTTCCAATTTTATTTCTATTATTCTAAAAGCTTAAAAAAGAACAGCATCTGTTGCCATTTTAATTTTTTTCATCTCTCTTAATTTTAATGTTTCTAGGTTACAAAATTTACTTCATTTAGCCAAGGCTGTGATTGTATGGATCATACCATCATATCCATACATATATATATGCCTTCCTATTGCTGCCACCTCCTACGATGCTGAGTGGGATTTCCATATGAGGAAGGACTTCAAAATTAAACCACCCCAAAATATTTCTGCAGAAGTAACCGTGGTGCAACTGAAATCCATAAGAATTTAGTTGCTGGGTTCAGAAAGATATTTGGTCCCTTCTCTCTTTAATGGATCCCTATGTACCTTCAGTTATTTTCTTTGCCCTTCTCCTGACATTTGGTATTTTAGTTTTGGTTAGAGCACAAAAGGCAACAAAATACTGGTAATTTTCTGTTGGTCTATCATGAGACAAAGTATAAAAAGATCTGTGGATCAATTATAATATTTCTATTTTAGAACTGCTCACAGAAATGTGGTATATTAGACTATACCTGGGAAAACTATTTGTTCATGTTGTTCTTCCCTTCTGCTGTGCGATCTAGCATTTAACGGTATTTGTCTTTCTTATTTGTAAAAATGTGTGTATATTTATGGTAGTACTTCAGTAAAGTCTATATATTCTGCCTTTCTCTTAACATAAGGAGAGATGTTAGCAAGCCAGCAACAGAGGGCCCAGCCTCACTGTTACTGAAACTCAGCCAAAATTACCACCAGCTTCAAGGATAGAAATGGATTTTCCTGCAGTATGGTTCAGGATAACAAATTAATTGCTGTGTACTGTTTTTATTTTTAATAGACACGGTGCATATTTCCATGCCAAAGCACTAAAGTACGATAGATCTTAGCAATTTATTAGGAACATACATATTCAAATACATGTTTTCATAATCTTTTAAAGACACAATCATCTTTACCACACTGCATCAAAACAGAGCTCTAATACTGACAAAGCTCATCATGATCTTACTGGTATTTTTTACTGCAAAGGACTGTAGAATACATCTCCCTTCAAACCACATGACTTCAATTAATGTTCAACTAAATCATATCCAAGCACTGTGTTTTGTAATAAAAAGGGCAAGCAGGGGTATTCAGATTGAAAAATTGGGCCCTGACTGATAATCAAGCGTGTAATTCTTTCTCATGCAAATGCAGATGGCAAAACTGAGTTTCCATTTTGTATAAGCTTGATTTTATGAAATTTCCGTGCATCCTTGAGGTATAAGACTGATAGAAAATCCATTTTGAGATCTTTGCAATTGTCTTACAATTAGCTTCTCAGTTACTATATGCTGAATATGATCTGAGGGAAGAACAGTTTAGAAGGCTGTCTTGGCTTTCCCTGCTGAATATTGAATTACATAAATATGTGATTCACTCCAAATGGTACACAGAAGCGGTAGGATCGGATGAAATCAGAGAAATCTATGAATCCATGGAGAACCACCTCCTCCCCCTAGAATATAAACCAAATGCTGTCATTTCTAGAATAATTTTTACATCTCTCTTCTGTGTTCATTAAGTAACCAGATTTTGCTATCTTCACTCCTACTCCTGTAGTGATAACTTACTCCAGGAATATCCCTGTTTCCTTCAGGCTGGGAACAAGGTACCACCCAACATGGGTAAAGGTGACAGGCTCAGGCCTTAATTGATTTTAATTTCTTTCTGATAAGATTTATAAAATGTAACGGAGGCACTAATAAATCCTGCAATAAAAATTATTAATAAATCACGGGCCAAGGCTTTTTGCAGTGATTGCTTATGATGTAAGACCCTTTAATGACAGTAAGTTAAAATTGCATTGTAATGGTCTTTTGTAAATGCAATAAATCTCAGGTTTCAGTGCACTGCAGACAGGCAGCGATGTGTGTGCTGCACATGAGCTACCAACACAGGCACACGCTGCTGGCACACACTTACGTAATTATGTTGATACTTCAGGAGCAGCAGTAAATCTCAGCACTGCTAGATTTACTTTGAAAAATCTTGTGTCAGGACCACTGAGGTGTTGTGACTACAAGAAATAGCTTAAAATATCATGCTGGCTTTTTACTTGAAAACCTGTGAGAGAATTTCCCTTGTAAGAAGCAAAAAAATGAATTATTTGGTTTTAAGTAGAAAAGGCAAAGCCTATTGCTACTGAGTCTTATTATTTCCAGGGGCAAATACAAGTTAAAACATAGATTTTTATCTGCACAACCAAACTGATCTTTTCTGTATTTCCTTGATCATCTACTCATTCACAAAAAAAATTAAATGTACGCAAAGATACATCAACAGTTAATAACTGCTTGTTTTGACTGCAGCAGAGTTTCTCTTGCTGGCCACATTTGCCCTTAAAAAACATATTCTTAAATACAGAAAGATCTGGTCAGCTTGGGTTGCTTATCATTTAACATATCTAAGAAATTTTGCTGCAGATTTCCCTTGAAAATTCGTTCCAATACCACTATTCTGTTTTTCAGTTTGGGCTTCTTGCAGTCTTCATTACACCAGATCAATTGACAGGCATGGATGTTGGAGGCCAGTTCTGTGATTTATCCATTTATTATTAAATAAATTGAATGCTTCAGACTTTATAACAGACTTCAAAACAAAATGAATAGGAAGAAATCTCTAAAATGCTGACCACCTACAACCTCCAGCAGAAGGGAGGTCATGTCCTAGAGCAGAAAAGGACACAGGCAAGAAGCGAACAGACCATCACTAAAATCCCACCCCACCTTGCAGGCATATGGTCCCAACTATCACTGATTTTAGTGGGATCCAACCAGACACCCATGCACACCTATTTCAGGTAAAATTTTTCAGGACAAGGACAATTGTGTAATTGCCACAACGCACAATGCAAAAGGGCTTGCCTTCACAGCAGCCTTTGATCTCTACTCTAAAAACACCACAACATAATCTCAGCCACATTGTGCTATTCCCGTTTCCCTTTTTAGCATGGATCTCCCCTTCACTTCTAGTGTGGAATTCTGTAAGAAATCTAGTGACAGTACATCTTAGCACTTCTCGGGAATGTGTCCCGCATAATGCAGAACTGATTTTAACTCGGGGTTTTTCAGTAAAGCACTTGTAAGGATGAGCCAAGAACAACCTGATTGTGCTGTGATAGCTCAACCAATACCCAGACTGAGGCAACTGCTGTGGGGTAGTGTCTGGTTTTCTGGATTTGGGGCAGTAGCAGATCAGCTTAGGTCAGAATTTTGCTTAAGTGGTATTGAAATTTAGTGTTCTGTTGTTTAGTGTTCAGTTGATAGGTGTTCACTGTCTATCCTACCAATAAGTCCCTGAGGTGCTAGGAATTGTATTAAAAGACCTAATGTAAATTTCAAAACTGTATAGATTACTTAAAGTGTTAGTTATGTCTAAGCAGCATGAAATCAATAGTGCAAAAGTGCATTCACTGCTCTAAAGAAAACATCTTCTGGAGAACCTGCTCTACTAAGCAAGAAGCTCAGTTTTCACTGTGTCAGTGGCATGAACTACAGGCAAATAAAAAGTTTGAAATTCGGTAAAAATTCTATAGCGTCTTCAATTCTAAACCACAAATTTATCTTCATGTCTATATTTCCATCCGCAGTAGGAATGGCTAAAACTCTGCATTTACTGTTCTCAAAGGATATCTTGGCTGGGACAGCAGGGTAGCCTGTGTTCTTATTAGGTGATTTTCAACATTTATTTGGAACATTCCCATATGTCCTCAGACGAGTACACAGACCTACACGGTGGAAATTTACTAGAAAGCAAAGAAACAAAACCCTAAAAAAGCCCCCAAACCTGAAATTTGGACAAATGATTGCAAGCAACCAAATTAATGCAGTTTATGGAGTGAGCATTTGTTAGAAGACCTGGCCAAAGCCCTGCTTGCTTGAGTTATGTTAGCTCTGAAGGATCCTCTCAGGAGGAACATCTGCAGCATGCCAATAGTGCAAAGGCAGGTCACACACATTTAGCTTAGCAAATGAATATTTGCATTGGGCACAAGCATACAAAAATGACATTTTATTAGCTCAGTATTGCACATAATTTGGGTATGCTTCAGCCCCTCTCATTTTCTATGAATTTTACTGTGTGTAAAATCATACAAGATGTTTAATCTTAGTATGTCATTTTCAAAATAGAATAAACAAATTTCTCAGGTTACTTGCTTTGCACTTTTTCCTCTCTCCCTTACTATATGTTTATTTCAGTAGCTAGCACAATAGAGTTATAATTTCTGTGACACTTCTGAATGCTTGTTCTATAAAAACAGCAAGTTGACAGCATCCAAGGGAAGGCTTTACACTATACTCAGATGTAGTGTTTTCCAAACCAACCTGGACTGCAGCAGATCACCCGAGGCTGTGATCCTTCTAAAGGTGCAGTATGTGCCTGAGCTGTGGTGCACAGACATCAGGGCTTCTCCGTCACCACCTTCTCCATCACTCCTGCATCCAGGAAATCTAGCAGGCACTTTCTATATCTCCACTTGTGAGGGCAAGACTCATGAAAGGGTGTCACCATGTGAGCTCAAACTTAGAATTCCCAAAACACTTAACCCTGCTTTTATAATTTTTTAAAATTCATATTAAATTTTCCCAGTGACTACAGTGTTGTTTCTGTGTGTGCCCGAAACTACCTTAGTACTGTTAGCAGCTACCTTATATCAAAGCCTTGTTGAAGGCCATAATTTTCCTTCACCAATAGGAAAGGTCCTTTAAATGTACTTGCCAAATACATACTGAATATAAGCTTTTTTAAAAGACAAACTAAAAAAACTCCATGAGATATTTGTAGTATGAAGCACTTCCCTGGATGTAATAATTTAGTGGCTACTATTTTTTGCTTAGGATGTGAAATTTCAAATTTAATATTTTCATCCCACTGCACAATTTTAAATTTTCATCCATCCCTGCTTGGGAGCCCTCCCCACTTCACAAAGCTGCATAATCCAGGCAGTTAGTGAAGCTAATCTAATTTGGACAGCATGAGGAGTTAACAAACCATTATACTAGGATGATGGCAAAGCAGCCTTTCTCAATAAGGTGGAAGTAAAAGGCTGTTCCTATGTAGTAATTCTGGGCTCCTGAATTTGGCAAGATAAATAGCAGAAAACAGATATACATAATGGCATTATCAGAGATGGTCTTGTGTTGGCATATGAAAAGACTGATCTTTTTGTTTTCACTCACTTGTTGGAAGCCAGTTCCTGGTAGGAAATAACCATATGTTGTCCTCATGTCCAGGGTGAGCTATTCACAATGGTTTAGGGATCTCTGTGCAGCCCCTATGGAGAAAGAATGGGCAAAATGCACAGGAAAGTAGGAGATGCTATGCAGGTTAGATGATACACAGAATTAGAGAGGACTTTTTCACCCCAGAGCCTGAGCAGTTCTGCCATGCTGCAAAGCAAGCTTCAAAGTCAGTGTGAGGACACATCACATAATTTGTTTTGAAAAGACCTACATTTCCCAGGGCTATCAATCTGTCACCTTTCAGTTGTGCCATGGAAACACAAGCATTCTTAAAATCTCTGAAGGCTGCCTTTTCATCAATATTTTAACATAAACATTCTTCTAATTTAAACAGAGATTGATCACTTACATTTTATTACTTTTTTAGTAAAAACACATTATCACCATTAAAGGAAAGTGATCTCAGTGAAACTATTTCCAGGGTAAATTTAACTTAGAAAAGCACTAGAATAAGTCTTTACTAGATCAGAGCCTTTTACAGCACGTATGCTTAGTTCTGGTTTCAACATCCAACACAGAAGTGATCAATGGACATTCTAGCTATTACATTCACTGCTTTCATGATACATTTAAAACTAGTCCAAAATCTTATTGGAAACTGTGAAGGGTATATTGTTAAATATCCCTCTTTGCTGTAACTTATCTTATATAGGTAGACTTGCCAGGGGCGCTAATGAAGCGGAGACAGTTTTGCAGCTTTACCATCTGTTATCAGATATACTCCTGCTGTAACAGAAACACAATTGTAATAGAATTCAGAAGTGACAAACATTGAAAAAAATTCTTTCATTGTTTAAATAGCTTTGCTGCATAGTGCAAAGAAAAAAAAATGTTTGGACAATTAATCTCAGGACTGCTTTAATTTTAAAAAGTTTCAGCAAAAGAATAGTGATAGAGTTGAACATGACCACAACACAACAGAGAGGTATAAATAAGAAATCACATTATTCCACAGGCTTCAGGTTTAGACTTTAGTTCAGGATAACACACCCTATTTCTATATCCTACAGAAAAAAAAAAGTCAATTAAAAAAATCCATTTGAAATGTGAGTGTCATTGAAAAACTTAAAAATGCTCCATCTACACTAGCTGATGTGTGATGATTGTAGAGTGCTTAAGAACTGCATCCTCCTAACCCTCTTTCCATCCTAAGTAAGGACCTTTGGGGTAAAAACTCTAAAGAACACTACAGTTTAGCTTCACTTATGTGCACTGGACTGAAAATGAACACTTAATATTTATGTGAATCATTGTCAGTGTCAAGTGAGATGAAGCTTATAAAAATAGGTCCAAATCAGGGAATGAGACTCAGTGGGTAAATGCCTCTTTACGTACGGGATTATTTATAGATATTTTTTAATCTGTTCTGTCATCTTGTCTCTTAAATTATTAGAAAGTAAGAAAGAAAGAACTACGGCAAATGTAGATGAAAGAGAAATCTTACTGGGAATCGTGGCGGGAATATGAGCAAAAACCAGGAAGTTTAATGCTGTGCCCCTAAGTCCCTTGCTTTCTGAAAACAATTCCAGCCTATTTTGCAATTAAATATGCACTTTTTTAAACTAACTGTGCTGTTGAAATAAGAGGAATGGTATTTTCAAGACTGTCTGGCATCCAGAAGACTTGCTACCACATCTGTAAACAAGGTAATTGCAAGCCAGTTTCAGGCATTGGGCTGAGTCTTGTCTCCATGGTCTCGTGAAACCTTTGACATCCATCCTACATTAATCAAAGCCCCCTCTAGATATAAACGTTGAGCTCACCACAGCCACAACAGAAATTTCATCAATGTATGCCAGTTTTTGTAGATCTCTTTGAAGTCAGTGCAGATGGTGCCTAAGTTGATCTCCAAAGGTTCTAAGCATTAAAAACTTAAAATGTTATTGTGGTAGCTTTGTAGATCTACTTATCATCTCGTAAGGAGACTACTAATATTGCCTAGCATCAACAAGGTTCTGTGAGTCTCAACCATTTGTAAAAACACTTTAAAAAGTTGGTACAAAAAGGACAACAATAAGGAAAATATGATTAGAATTTGAAGCAAATATTTGATACTGAAGGGCAATTAAGATGCAGGTCACCTTGTAAGAAAATTCAAAGGAATGGGGAACATCCACAAGGCTTCTGCTGGGTTCTTGCAGACAGAGGAATGTTCTGTTTCACATGTAGGAATCTGGGGAGGTCATACTTCCTTTCCTTCTGCTAGCAGGTAGAGAACTCTCCTCTGAAGCAATTTGAGCATTTCTTCCTTCACATAGACACATTACACAGCCTCTATCAGACAAGAAATAAAGCTGGGTAAAGCAGGCAGCTGCTCTCTTCCCTAGGTCTATGTGGCTATAGCTGCACAGGGGGAATATGTGTCCATAGGCTTTTGCTTTAACCATTTCAGGTATCATTTTTATAAGCACCAAGGTGAAGTGGTTTTTGTACTCTTTATCCAGGTAGGATTTCAATGTAGCTGTATGTCTGCTGAGAACAACACACAGAGCTACTCTTTGATTTGAAGGCATTTCTAGCAAATAGAAGCTTTTCTTACTCTTGACTTCAATAGCAAGATCTAATTCAGACCAGTGAAAAATTTCATCTAATATTTTTGGTCTAATTGTCCTAAATCTATTTTAGAAGTGAGATGTATGTGTTTGCAGCCACAAGAATTGCTGTAAATTTAAGCAGAAGTTGTAAATGTGAATGTTAGGAATAATTGCTTTTTTTTAGATTGCCACGAGGATATCTGAGGATATTGTTCATCCCAGTAGTCAACCAGGTTTTATTTAACAATATCAGTCTAACAGATGCAATTTCCACTTATGATAACTGTGGGCACATCATTAATTTTAGTAACTGCAAAACTTATAGTAGAAATACTTTTCTGTGACATCTCTTGCTCCTCCACTTGAACAACTGCAAAAAAAAAAAAAGATATTTCTGTTATGAGCTTGTATGACTGTCCAATTGCTTGTACAACTTGCACAGTAGTTTATTCTAAAGATCTGTAATGTACACAGATAGCAAAAGGCTCACAAATACATCCATGAAATTATGTGCGAAAACTACATTCACAAGTCTTGCTCTGTGTTTATTGAGAGACTAGAAACTGTATTTCAACAGGAATATCAACAAAGACTTGGATTCAAATGAAAAAAAAAAAGTTTTCCATTTACTACATATACTGCATAGGATACTATCTGTAATCAAGAAAAATTTTTCAGGATGGCATGAAGCTGTAAAGCTGCATAATTCCCAATAACACTCTGTGGAGTCCTGCTACTAAAATGCCCACAGGCCACAAAAATGCTTTTAAGCCAACTCAGTAGCCCAAATCACAAATTCTAGTTAACAAAATTCACCACAGGCTCACAGCTTAGGGTAGAATGTATTCTTTTTTTTAATATATCTGTCTTCATTAAAATGCTTAGTGGTCACTCATGGTTTTCCATGTCCCATTATGCTGAAGCAGAGACCTTTTTTTTAATAACTCAGAAAGACATGAGGCTTAAGTGAAGTCACCATGCTTGTCACCAGCCACTCTGACATTTATTGCACGAGGTTATTTATCTTTCCATTTCAGCTACTCGTAAGAGTTGCAAGGAAGGGAAACCACCCATGACTTCATCTTTTTGGAGGTTTACAATTTGGAAGTTTTGCAGATGACGTTTGGGAAGCCTTTTCACAATACAGAGGCATTTTGGCTAAGAAAGAAGGTACCCCAGTTTCAGATCTAGGGCTGGACAAATAAATGTAGATCTATTTTGGCAACAAATATTTTTTTCCTCCAATTTCTTCCCCTCCTCTCAAATAACATTTATTCAAAATTTTACCCTTTTTTCCATAAGAAAAATTCCAAAGTTTCTCTTCTCTCCTCAATATTAATTTCTTTTTCTCCCCTCACATTGACTTCATAAAAAAGTGAAAATGAATATGGTAGTCAGAAAAAAAGAGAACAAAGCAGCAGAAATTAAAAGGGAATACCAGGAGATAAAAATGAAATAAGTTTCTGCATAATATTTTGCTAAAAACTGTAGGTAAGAAAAAAAAATCATTGCTTTTTTGAAGTCTGAAGGACAAATATGACAAACCTTGTTGAATGTTTTCAAGGAGAAAAGGATCTCCTTTTTTTCCAAATTGTTTTTATAATTTCCATTGAGTGAGTTACAAATACACATCCATCTTCTTGCAGGCCTTTATCTTGATTGAGGTGATGGTTTTTGGTTTGGTTATTTTTAAATTAACTGGGAATTTAAACAGCTTTCCATGTAGGTCAGGGGAAAAAAATCTTCAAATGATTCTCAACCTGACACAGTGGTTTTTTAGCCTTTTCTGGACATGAAAATACTCTCCCTTTTAGAAGCATCAACATATTCTGGTCCTTCTGGTAGTTCCTCTTTCACCCACAGTCTGTGGCACCAGTTCTGGGTTTTAAACAGCATTTTAATCACTGCTGAATAGCTGCTCTTCTGTTCACAGAGCATGGGATGCTATGCAGTGGAGGAACTGCAGTCACCATCAGATGTGAGAAGGACACTCCTGAAGTGGAACTGCAGAGAATAGTGGTTGCAATGTAAGCAGTGAGAAGGCAAATGCCTGGAGGAGGATATATCTCCCAGAAATAGGAGATGGAAGGAGTCTTCAGAACTAGAAAAACAAGTAGGGAGAGGGAAGTCTCACCCCCTCAATGTTCACTGGACATTGAGAGACAAATAGAATTAGGACCCTGGAAAGGGAACGCAGGATGACAAATCAGCAGCTTGCTAGTAGAGAAAGTTAAGAGTGTGAAATCTCAGATTGTGGCCACTTAGAGCAATTAATTTTTCAGCAAGGTGAGAACAACCTAATCAGAATAATTCAAGTGAGTTAGCAATATGCAGTACCTTCTGCATGCACTGCAAGCAAGAAAACAGCCCTCTTGAGAACCCAGGAGGAAGGGGAGTTTGCAGTAAGAGATTTTGTGGTTGGTCAAAAGAGTAAATTTTGCTGTTGCAAGTTTGCCAAAGAATAAAAAAAGGATAGGTTCCACGTGAAAAGCTTCATGTATTGTGACCATTGCTAATTCTGGAGAAGCCTTTGATGTAAGGACACGTGAGGATTTTGGACCGCGCGTTCTGATGCACTCGTTTTCTGCTGTGAAGGTCGGACACCTTGATGGCTGGCACAAGAGCTGGGCAGGACAAAAAAAGAGAGAGAAAGAGGCCAACTTCATTTCCTTAAGAGCTCTAGAGTGAATATTTCAGCATTCCAACCTAGCCAAACTATCTTCGACACTCAGGAGTCCTGCACAAGAATTATGTCCTTCATCACACACACAGACGCTTTTCAGCTGTGATCCAAGACTAAATGGGATTTCAGGACAAAACAATTATCTTAAATATATAGGGCACTTGTGGAAGTGAGAGCATGCAACAGGTACTTGCTCTGTCAGACTAAAAGATGCTGTGCTGGTTCCAGCAGTGGTCCTCATACAGGAATTGTTCTGGGGGTGATTCTCATGAACCCCCTCTTGATCACATTAATTTTAATAAAGAGGGTCTAGAATAACTGAGCAGTATTTAATTGAGAATATTTGCTGTCTAATGAAAAGCTGTGGCTTCTCAATGTAATCTGGTCACTGAGGACTCCAATATGAAAATACATGTAAGATTCAGTGGCAGATACAGTGATGGAGCTGAAGCAACAAGGAGATAAGGTAGCAAACAAAAGTGTTACAATCTTATTTGGGAAGCCCAGAAATGCACCAGCTCTTGATGCAACTTCTGGCAAGTCGGTAATGATTTACATCTATAATCAGGATAATAGAACATTATTTATCTACCTCTTCTGGGTACTAACTGGAGACTAACAGTTGCACAATAATTTGGAGATAAATTGAAGACACTAGATGAATTTCCACTATCATGTTTTCTCTAAGCAGGTGAAGTGAGGACACCTTGACACAGAAGGAACCAAAGTTTTCTCAAAATAGAGATCAGAAGGCAATTTTATTTTTGCTTCATTCTGATTATTCAGCATTCCTCAAAGAGATTGACAGGAAATGAGAAAACAACGCTTTCATGGATGAAGGAGGTAAAACCTAGTAACATTTAATACTGCATCTGCACAACAATAGTTTAAAATCCACAAAATTATTTTCTGCTGTTTCAGATGAAAAATTAATGCAAGATGTACCCAGTAGATTGTGCCTGAAAGACTATCAACAGATCTAATAAATAACTTCTAATCACATAATGACAAAATTTAAATGTATATCTCTTTATATAGGCATTTTAAAACAAAAACATATAAAGTTAAACATTAACATGCTTTACCAGACCCCAAATTTTTAACTGGCCCTGGTTTGTGGCATCCCATAAAGAGAGAAAATTGTTTAAGTGAATTAACACCTTTTCTCAATAATCTGTGTATTCTGACTAGAGGTTCCAAATGTAAGGAACAAGTTACACATCAGCCCTGAGGTGCAAAGGAATGAACCTTTGATTTTTATCTTGGCTGTTGTCAGAAAACACATTGCCTTCCCAGAGCAGGCAGACTAAGTATGAGCTGAGAGCTGTGTCTGGCAAAGTGAGTCTCTTCCAAGAGAACAGCACCCTATGGAATAAGATGCCAGAGCAGATGCTGTATTTGCTGGAGCTTGACGTACACTGAGGCACCCTGAAAATCCCAGGAAGGCACAAAGCAGTGTGGGAGCACTCACCTTTTTCCTCAGCTGGGCTGGCTCTGTCTCCAGGATCATCGTTACATTAAAAGACCTTAGGCACAAAGGCATCAGGCAGATATTGAAGATGAGCTAATCACTTCCCAGAGAAACATTCAACCAGAAAGTGGCAGAGGTACTGCAACAGATCAGGGGATTCAAGAGAGACGTGGCAGAATGATACTGGGACCTCTTTTGGCAGCCTGTTGGGACAAGGAGTAGCCTAGCTATTGTCCTGCAGACTCAGGGAGAAAGGCAGGTGATAAAACAGTTGCCCATCTGCGTTGCAGATGCCAAAGTCTCTGAAAATGCCCTTTGATTGGGATGCACACCAGAAGGTGTATTGCAGATACATGAGCAGCGCAAGATACTCCACTATAATAATCTGGTAATTCTTGCTATAGGTGAGCAGAAAATGGCTGGATGTCTTGGGCATTGCTCAGGGGCCACTGTGTTCCTCAAAAATATGAACTAATTTTGAAGGATTAATTCTACCTTGTATTTACCATGGATTTATTCCTTATAGCACACAGAGATAGCCTGAAATCACTTTTATCTTTACTTAATTCAAGGAATCAAAAGTGTCAAATTTTCAAATTCTCTGTTCTTTTTTTTTCATGAGTAATTCCTGAAAAGACCAGGAATTACTCCTTTTCCAAACAGAGTAACAGCAGAAAGCTGCTGGAATTTCAACCAAAAAACGACCAAAACCAAAAACCCAAACCAACAAAACCAGCCCTTTCTTCCTCAGTGTTCACTGATTGTAATTAACATGAAGTTAATCAAAACTCAAAGCACGACCAAGAAAAAAAAAGGTCAAAAACCAATTATATTAAAAATGTGTTCCCCAGTCAAATGCTTCCTTTTCAGGCTTTAGCTCGGTGGCGATTTCAGTACTTACACAACCACCATAGAATTTTCTAGGTCTGACTTTTACTTGAGAAGCAGAAACTTCTCACCAAACAATCTCTTCAGGTCCAAGCCCAGGAACTTTTTTGTCATGGGGGTGGGGTTGGCAGGGGGGAGGAATGAGCTTCCTTCACACCCTCAGCCCCCTCAGATGCCACCACTGCATCACAGAAGAAACTATCACTACCTTCCTGCAGATCCAGTCAAGGACACTTGGAATCATCCAGGAGACACTGCCTCATAGCACAGAGCCCTTGCAGGGAGAAATCCTCTGGGGAAATCAGTTTATGGCAAATTTCATATCGTGCCAGGTTAACAGCATATGTATCCCTGTCCTTTTAGCACAGGTTGGAAGGAACAGTATTTGCTAAGGCAACATAGCCAAAAAGCACACTTCAAAAATACATGCTGTAGTCAGATGTCTGCTTGTAACATTTATGACTTGGCAGATTGACTCGCACATCAGGCACACATTTGATGGTTAATTCTGAGTCCTGATGCAGCAGAGCAGTCTTCTACCTGGCTGGTGTCTATCCTTTTCAAAAGGCAAAGGGGTGCATAAATTATGTGTAAAAAGAGGTAGGCATTTTCTACCCACAGAGTGGAGTCACTGTAGGTGGATTGTTATCCAGGAATACCAAAGAGGCAAGAAGTCTGAAATTTAACCCATTCTTTGTAGTCTCCTTGCCTGCTACTGTTGGTACTGCTGACAGTCTGAAATGATCCATATGATACAATTTTCAGGAGGTTCTGCAGCACAGCAGCTGCATCTCAGACAGTCAGCAGGAGTTAAAGCCCTAAAGAAAGGATTTTATTCTGAAATAATACTAGCTAAATGCTCCAGTAGCATCCAGTTGTCTGCTGGTGTTGGCAACTATGAGGTTGTTCCAGTTTACTCCCTTACCAGGCCCTGGACAACAAATGTCATGTCTTAGCAGAAGTGGATGAACTCTAAACCACCTTACAGATGACCAGCAGGATTTGGAAACCTATTTCTTCTGCAGTACCTTTACTACTGGGAAAACAAAAAGTAATAGTTTTCACAGTGCAAACTGAGACATTTGTACGTCAGGATACAGGCATGACCTTTATCTAGCACAAATAAGGCATAGAGATGTTCAGCTGAACACAGCCACCTGCATTTGCTCCAGCTGAGAACCTGGTCTTCAGCACTGAGCTTAAAGAAATCATTGTGAATTGTGATGAAGAAAAATAATCACCATTGGGGCTGAGCATCCCAAAATTCAATTGATTTGCCTACAAACTGCTGACAGTGAGCATGTTCAGAAATAGGACCTATAAGAATAGCCAAAAAAGAGGAGGATTTATAAATATATGAGATGAGTTTTAGACTATCATAGGTATCCCTGCTCTACTTCAACATCATATTTATGCAAAGAGAATAATATTGTCCTTGTTCATAACAATTTTCAAAAATTCAAAATACTTTACAAAAATTACTTAATCCTTTCAGTATCCTTAGTGAGATATGCTAGTATTCTTTCAATTTTCTCACAAGATACGTGAGTTGGAGCACAAAAACATCCCACTTACTTCTTAAACCAATCAAATGAAATAATTAACAAAAATGAGAAAGAAGTCCTGGCTCCCTCTGCTTAAAAAAGTTTTTCACCAGACTCACCATTGTCAGTAGATCTAAACTGGTCAAAAGCAGTAATACTAAATCTGGGAGTAACTCTGCTGTATTTAGTACCAATGGATGCTTCTCTAAAACCTCTGATTCTCCTTGAGAAGGGTGGCAAAGGCCCAGTATTTTCTGGGCATCTCTTATATCATCTTCGTCTTTTTCCATGCATACCCATCTTTGTTCTCTAGCAAATGTGCAAATATCTTAGACTCACCAAGGGCCACTGAGGTGCAGGCCGGGACATGAACTTGTCCCTGTCCCCTCCTGACCACACACAGGGAGGAGCCCAAGAGCTGCTGGCCAGTGCATCCTCTAAGAGAAAGACATAAGGCAAGGTGAGCCAGAGCCACCTCTTGAGAGGAGATAGGGAGATATTTCCAATAGAAAGAAAAGCTGTACCATGTTAGTCAACAGAACTGTTTGTGCCCAAGGAAATAAATGAGAGAGGAACCCCACAAGAGGGAAGGGGAGTGCAGAAACACTTCTCAACAGCAACATAGCACCTCCCCTTCCCACTTTCCTCCTCACCATCCTCTGCAGATGCTCCTCTTAGTGTCTTGACCTTACTGGTTTGCCAAGTGCTCAGTTCAAAACTGTTGCCAGTAGACTGAAATACTTATTTCTGTTCTGCACTGCAGAGGCACTGGGCAGAACATCCATCATAGTCAGACGTCTCATACCCCATAACAAAGAACACTAAAATGTTCCAGGACTCCCTTACCTTCCTTCAGCAGCATGTGCATGGGATTACCCAGTGGTCCAATTTTAAATCCCAAACATGCAGGATCCCTTCACAATCCCATTTTTGCTTATAGCAATACTTCAGTTAATTAGTTGAGCTCAGCCATCATACTGGGGACACTGAAGTTCAGGCTCCTTGCTAAACATAAATCTGGGCAAGGAGCCTGAACATTCTGACTACCTTAAACTCCTGAAGCAGCTCTCTTAAATAAAGTACTGCTCAGCTCTTCTCTTGGACTTCTTGAGTAGTTTTGTATTTTGTTTGATAGTTGACCCTGGTACTTGCTGTTATAGCTGAGCTGGAATTCTTATCTGTGATCTTGTCAGGGTTGAAATTTTTAATTTGCAACTATATTAACTTTTTTTCCTAAAAAAATGAATATAAAGAAAAAATAATTCTGTTTTCCCAATCTTTTGTAACACAAAATGCAGGGAATGATTTTGAGTTAACACATGAATTAAGGGCACCATTGGCATAAAACTAAATTCTGTTTCAAGACTGCCAAATGGAGCAGTCAGGAATAGATACAGAGATTTCCAAAAATAACATCTCTACCATGAAAAATTCCCACAAAAGTCCCCAAAATATTTTTGAAAGCACACTACTGCCTTTATTACTTTATTGTCCTGAATGTAGTTTATTATTTTCTTGGAGAGTCCTTATTTTCTTCAGAGGGCCCTATTACAGAACAAAGCCATGCTATGCTAGCTCACTAAAATAGGGAGACTGAGATAGTTTTCAATGATAATTAGTATAAGCAAAATAACCTTATTTTATATAGGTACATACATCCACATACATATGTAAACTGAGAACTATTTCCTTCTTTTCTACAAATGTGGAGTCTAGTTGTAGAGTAGGGAAAAAAAAATCTTTCTACAGAAAATAGAGGAGATCCTCTCCCATAGTATTAATCTCTGGGTCCCTAAGTCATTACATTTTTTAATTTAGAAAACTCATTGTGATTGTTTAATGAGTTCTCATCTCTTCTTGATCCCTCAAAATACAAACCGAAAGCAATCTACTTGTTTCTACAGGTATGACTTATGAA
This sequence comes from Anthoscopus minutus, assembly GCA_013399455.1. Classification (NCBI taxonomy): domain Eukaryota; kingdom Metazoa; phylum Chordata; class Aves; order Passeriformes; family Paridae; genus Anthoscopus; species Anthoscopus minutus. The sequence continues at coordinate 51,321 of VWYI01036652.1, read as the reverse complement.
AAATTAAATAATCTCTACACATTTGTGAATATTTCCAAAGGATTCTTAAAACAGTCCAGAGACATCTGCAACAAGGCCTTTGACCTCCTGTATCAGAGTCCACCAATCAACCCAGTGGTCCCTTTGCATATTCCTAAGGTTGCATAATCCTAAGGTCCCCTCCTTGAGAAAAGAATAACACCAGTGGAAACAGGAATTTAAATGCTGTCTCTAAATATCTTTAGTTTTTTTCTCAGTAGAATATTTTCCTATCATAAAAAGACAGAAACTGAGGCATTATGTTAACACTCATGCATTCAATTTTAAATCCTATGCTACTCCAACACATTAAAATCAGTTTTCCCAGGGAGAAGTATAGTTTCACCAAGGATGGTGAAACCATCCTTGGGCCTCACCAATTTTCAGATCTCTTACCTGATTTTTTTTTTTAACCAGTAGTGTAATTATTACTTTTTAAAACCATCTTCAGTCAAGGTCCAGCACAAGGAAAAATAGATTGAGAAGCTGAATAAGACAGGGTTAGAGCTTGCTAAGGCATCTGATGAATTGAGGCACATACTACAACGTACCAGACTATTTGTACAGAAGAATTAGATGCCACGTTGTTCTTGTAGTGCCCACAGATACTGGGACTCAGGAGACTGACTTTACACAACCCTCATTCACCCAGCCTCTGTTCAGGGAAGCAAGTGAGGAAGCACAGCACAGTAAGGTTTTATCTGACTGGAACAGGATGCATTGGCAACAGCAATGCTGGGAGATCCAGTGCAGCAGCCTGGATGTTATCCATCTAATTTCAGTATCTAATCTCTTTAGACACTTATAATCTGACACTCAGTGCTGTGCTCCATCTTAGCTGATAGTGAAATCATTTAACACAAGTGGGTAGTGAGGTAGGTGACAAGCTGATTGATGGCAATATCTTCATTTAAAGCTATATAGCACCACCAGAGAGAGGTCTAGAGCAGCTCAGAAGTTCTGCCTAAATTTGTTGGTATCCATGTAAGTTTATCATGCTAGAGTGTGGCTTCCACCATCTACTAAATCATTTTCCTAAAAAGAACATGAGCTACCTCAAACCCATTAAAGCAGAGTGTCAGCATCTCACAGGATACTCAACAGTGAGATTACAGTGAGCTTCATCATTTCTCCCTCCTGGCAGTCAGAATCTTTTCCACTGCCTTACAGTAACCAGAAGGAATACTGGGTCCTTGAAGCTACCTGTACTTCAACTGTGACCCCAAGTGCCCCAGCACCAGAGATCATCTCTTCTGACCCCAAGCACCAGCACTGCCCATGCTTGGGGTCATGACTGTGTCCTGCACCTCCTGCAGTAGGAGTCTGACCCTTGGAGGCAAATCTGGTGTCCAGCATTTGCTACAAATGGATGAGGGGTCCAGCAATCACCAGGACCCCAGATGAAAGTATAGTGATGCTCCTTCACATAGAGAGTGATTCCTGTATGTTAAGACACATTATTCAAGCGTGGAAAAGCCTTTGCCCCTCCATTCCTTCATAGAACTTCTGCTTGGAGAGCCCAGAGAGCAGACTGGATCCCACAGGGAATCCCTAAAAAGTCCAGTCTTGATGAGTCTACAGTGAAAGCCTAAAGGCAGGCTCATGTAAAGGAAAAGGGGGCTGTTCTGAGTTTATGGAGAAGAAATGTCTGTTTCTTTACTTTCTTAAGGGCCTTAAGCACATCAGGTTGCCTACTTTTCTCCAGCCCTTAAGCAGAGCTGCTTCTAGGGAAAGCAAGAAGAGTCCCTGTCCGCCCTTGTACTGCCATGGAGACAAACTGACTACAACTTCTGCAGCCACAAATTCCCTCAAATCCAATGGGTTTTTAAGTCTGTAGCCAACCTATTGTCCTGCCTTAAAGAAAAAGATATGGGAAAAGGAGGGTTTCCTCACTTCCATCACCACTCTCAAGGAAACCGAGTCCAGACAGTCTCAAACTCACTCTTCAGACCTGCACAAGAGTATCTGGATGCATTTTAATCTGGGTCCTGTGGAAAAGTCAAAACACCTTCCCCATAATTCATGAAAGAATACTTGAGGTAGTGGCTAATTCTGTCCAAATTCTCCATGCTTCAATTAGGTCAACAATGTGGGGCTGTTTCTAACCCAACAGCAGCACAAAGATGAGCTTTCAGTAAAACCTGCACTGTCCAAGGTGTTCCAATGGCCATAGTCAACAACATTTCCCTACAAAAGGCTCAGTTTACACTGTTTGCAATGAGACTGTGACATACCATCATTTTACACCCTTTGAACAGTGGGGATAAGATGAAGAGAATTTTATGGTTAGTGACTGCCTTTCTGAATGAAAGAGCTTTGTCTCTCCTGGTGCCGTGTTTTGTTGCAGTTTCTGTGGTAACAACTGATTGTACAGAGAAAGAAGTCAGTGTAAATTGCTGGCATGTAAACAACAGCTACCTTCGAGTGTGGTTTACATATATACCTTTTCTGACTCCGTTTATGATCCATTTCTACATTTCTAATGCCTACAGTATTTATCATTTTAATTTGGAAGCAATTGAACAAATGTCCTATGTGACATACTTTACATGCCACACTTTGCCAATACAGAAATACAACTTCTAGTTTAGGAAAAAAAAAAATCAATCTGATTTTTGTCCATATAGAAAAATTAATTCTTTAGAAAATCAGATGTGAAGACTCTCAATGAAAATGACAAAACAGAAAACATAAAAGTACAGAGTATAAAATATATAAACATATATACTAGCAAGTAGATTACATGATGTGAAAGGTAAGAGCAGGTAAAGCTTTTTTCCATCCTATTTTCTTGGTAGAAATTGTTGTATGTGAATCTCAGGGAGTAAAGCATTTCAAGTGACTGCAATGAAGCAACAAAGAAGTCCAGGTTCAATAGTTTTCATTTTAGAAAAACAGTTCATAATCAGAGTTAAGGTTGCAGTACCCATACGTAAAGCCTTTAAAATAACTCAGGAAATGCCTTCGGAAAGCAAGACTGCAGTGATTGGTGCCATTTCTTTCACTACCCACATCTACTCACACCCTACTTCTCTAGAAACACATTCTCAAAATGGAAGCAGCTTCTCAAGCATCAAGTTGTGTTTCTGGTTTACTGAATTCCCACAGAGTACTGAAGTTTCATTGAGTAGACACTAAGGCATCCAGACAAATTTGTTTAGTCATGAAAGGAACAGAAGAATGGAAGACAAACAAGTTGCAAGAATGGAAACTCCTGAACTAGTTTTCTACCAGCTTCTCACCATCCACATATGCTTTATGAAATGTGTTTGTGTTGACTAAGATACAGAACTAGCTCCTTAAAAAAAATGGGGCACAGTCATTCATTTCTCTCAGTCCAGCTCTGAAGAATGCTCCTTAAGACAGAAGTTGCAGGCTACCATAACCACAGCATTCTCAACTAAATTACTTGCTTATCTGAAGGGTAAAAGCGATACCAAATATTCCATATAAAGATGTTGACATACACCAATCACTTGGCAGCCCAAATCCCACTGCAGTCAACAATAGATTTATACTGGCAGAAACAAGATGGAGCTATTTCTGGAAGTTGCTTGATGTGCTGCTTACATGGCTGAAAATAAACAGCCCCAGAACCATATGTTGGGTTGGAAAACCCCAGTTGTTGTAGTGTTAGGTCTGACCATGGCAAAAGTGGCTCCACTTGGCTGTGGCACTCAGGAGCCAGGGTAATGGAGGTGTCCAGCTCATCCTGGAGCACTCAGACTCAGCAGTGCTACAGCTGCATTTCCAGCTGCTACAGCACAGTCTTTAATATTACATTACTTCAGTTTCTGAGTGGAGATGGACCTTGAGTTGCTTTTCACAGGGGAGTTCTCCTGGCCAGTGCTGCTCTTTGGCTTTTAGCATTTCCTTTCACAACAGGCAAGAGCTATTCCCGTCACCTCCTGGCTGTTTGTCGTTGCTCTCCAACATCATATCAAGCTGTCACAGCAGGACAGCTACAGAGCTGCAAGCACTTTGAGTCAGCAGGGCTTCACAGTGAGAGGGATGGCCCTGGAAATGCAGGAGCAGCCTCCCCTCCCAGCTCAACAGCTGCTCCGACGGGGACAACCTCAGCTCACACCAGAGGCTCCAAAGGCTGCCCAGAACAATTGTGTAGGCAAGGAGGAAAAAGCAAAATCCCAAAGGCCACACTAAAAATGTCCCCCATGAATTAGCTTTGTTTAATCAATCCAAATGACACATCTGCCACATGTCAACAGCTTTCATTTCTCTTTGCTGTAGCCTCTCCTTCCTCTCAGCAGTTCAGATGGTCAATTCTGGACCCAATCCACTTTCAGTTTGGGCGTATTCCTACTAAGGATTTCTGGATAACCTGTGTTTGAAGGCAACTAGGATCCAATCCATATCCTTGGAAAAGGACAGTGAGCAGATCCAGAGGCTTGATTTCTGAAGAAATAATTCCATGCTCAATTCAGGCACTTATTTCCATTAAATGTTGTTATATAGCAGATGTTAAAAGGCAATGCTTAAGGCACCCGATGGATTTTGAAGGATACTTTTTGATACCCAAATTTAAGTAATAATTATTTCAAGGGGAATTGGTACCTAAGTTAACAAATCTCATTACATATTTATCCTTTTGAGAAAGGATCCTCTAATTAATTTTTTTAATTGCGATACAACTTAAGTTGATACTTTTAAACAGAGCTAGGAACACCCATTCTTTTACAAACGGCCATCTCTGATTCTACTGAAATCAACAGCTTTTAAAAAAAATTACTGTAATTTTTAGGTTAACTACAAGTTTTTCAATTATTTAGCCAGCATTTCACTATACCAAGAGAAACATCACTACCTGGTTTTATCCAGTTATAAGGGAAATATATCTCATTGCTTGAGTACATAACCATCACCTACTGTTTGCTTCAGGAGAGGAATATTTTCAAATTGTGATTGGCTAATATTTAACTTAGAATTAAAACAGTGAAAATATCTATTCTATTTCTCAGACTTAAATAATAAGACCACTAGCCTAAGGCAAGCAAAAGGGAAGAGCAAGGTATGTGCAAATCAGACATTTCAAGATACTAATTAATATTTCAAGCTGACAGGGGTTTAAACATTTCCCCATATATTAATTACAATGCCCTTGGACATCAGCAAGCATTTCATTATTGGCTGCAATGGGAAGAGAACCTCACCTGTATTCTGTCCTCCATACTTAACCAAACAATTCATCTGATATTGACAGATGCCTGCGACAGCAGGACTTTTATGCTGCACTGATGCTAAATACAGCAATTGGCAGCACTGTCTCTGGCCAAGTGAGTTTGGGCCATCAAAGACAATGTGTCTGCAACTACTTCTGGCAGGAAGAATTAATTGTTTTATCAATTTCCCCTGCATTTAAAAACTTGTATTAATAATTTGATTGCTTGTAAACTGAAAGATAAATTGGCGCCAATATTGAATCATGGTCTTGTCAGAATCCTGTAGCAGTCCAACTTTTCCTTAACACATAGATGTTCTTCACAGGTTTTTGGGATTTCTTTCTGAGAACAAAGGATTCAGTGGAGCAGCGCATAAATAGCCAAGGTTTCATGTTTCTGTTTATCTGGGAGGGTTCTGGCTAGAAATGAGCCTTGGATGCCAAGAGATCTATATAAAGAACATGACCTTAGTGATTAGGTCCTAGGATGTGGCATACAAAACACAAACAAACAAGAGCAAGAAACAAAGATGCAGATTTACAATCCAAACCAAGAAGCCAAGAGTACTTGTGGAGATTCCCATAGCAAAGGAAGAGGAATGAGCAAGAACATAAAGTACTACAAAAACTGTCAGTTATTTAAGGCAGAACTGGTAAAAATGAATTGGAAAGCTTCCAAAGAATGCCTTTTTGCTTTATTATTTATAATGGCAACTGCTTTGTATAAACTACCTTACACAATTTTTTTTGCCTTCATCCTGATTTATCTTACTTTCCTTGACAGATTCTGCCAGAACTGTTTAAATAATAATTTCATATGCTACATGCAGATTTTCCTGTCTACCCTCCACCCTCACACACAACCAGCGTCTCACTGCAAATCGCATAGGGATCCACCATGCAGTTTCTCTACATAAAAGATGTTGCTTTGCTTTCAGACAGAAGAGGTTTGACCTTTTTGAATGTCATCTAGAGGCACAAGAAATTAAGGGGGAAAAAGAAACATATTACTACTATGATGCTTAAAGACTCCTTAGGGATACTCTGCACTCTCTATTTGCATTTTCTTCTTCATCTGCATGCACATCTCCCAGAGACACCAGAAAAAGACCCAGACAGGGGCAACAGAACTGAGAGGTGGAAAATTTAAGAGATTTTTTGCTTTTTGAGTATATTGCCCTATTAATAAATTTTTTATTAAATATATTTTGCATGCACTCAGTATTTTTTAAAATGCTCTTCAGTGTTTTAAAAATAATACTAAAAACCCAAGGAGATTGGGAAGAAATGCAAAGATATATAAATTCAATTTAAATATTAATTAAAATTTGATCTGAAATAAAAAATCAGAAAAGTAAGTACATAGAGGAAGATCGAAGTGACAGGAGCCGCAGGAGCTGATAGCAATGAATGGTGTGGAGCAGCTGAGACTTAAATATGTTTTAGGGCACCTATAACAGGCATGGACTTAAACTTTGCTGGACAGGTTGGACTAAGACATGAGGCAACCTGCGACATATAAGAAAAGAGCATACTGCATCTGTATAAAAGGGGACCATAAGCTTTTTCTTTTAAACAGGATGGGCACAGGAGGACCTGTCCAAATGTTACACTCAATTTTTTCAGTTATGTATTTGAGTCCCACTTGTGTTCTTCCCCCACTTAACTGAATTTAAATGGTTGGTCAGGGTCTTAATTTACACATAATATAACATCCTGACTAAGAATGTGATTTTTGCATAATTATTTAGGGTTAGGTTTGTTTCTTTTTGACTACACTGAAGTAAAATTTTCTGGAATGGAAAATAAAAGAGATGCCAGATCTTGAGGTGGCATTAACTTGAGTAGAACAACAATGCCGCTTTTGTATACACCACCTGTTAACTAAAGTCATTCCCTTTCTGCTTATGGGTAAGAGTTAACAACTTGACTGTTAATTTGTGTGGTGCTTTACCACAAAAATCTTTCTTCCCTGTGTCCCCTCTGTGAAGCCATGACTTGCAGATACCTGCAAAGTCCCTTCAACCAAGAGCTTTAAGTATACTTGAGCAGCACACTTGCAAGGTCATTATTTATCACCATTCATTAAATAGGAAGCATTAAATTTGTAATGAAAAAGTCAATACATCAAGAGTGTTTGGGGTTTTTTACATGCCACAGCTTTATGAACTGCTGGGAGAAAATGAGGCAGCTGTAGGGAAGCAGGAAAACTTTTATTAACTAGTGAGGAGAATCCTAACAGGTAGGTCTCTCTTGTGTTGTGGCATGTAAGGTAAAACACAGCCAGATAGTACAGCAACATTTAAAATGACAGCTCAAATATTTCCCTCTCACATACAGCCTGGTCTCCTTCTTTCCAAATATCTGCAATGAGAATTCATTTTCCCTCCCGATTACCCTCTCACTGAACAAAAATAATGCTAGCAAAAGCACACTGCACACAACTGAAGTGGAAAAGCAGCTAACAAATATAAAGTGGTTGGAATGAATCAGGCTGGTTTAATCTCATTCTGATTTAACAAGGTTATTTTGTTTAACAATTATTCTGTGTCCTTTGGAAAAAAAACCAAAAAAAAAAAAAACCAGAGAGAGACAGTGAAACCACCCAGCTTCCAAGAAGCCACTCATTTACACAAATCTCCTGTGAAAAACATAAGAAGGAGAGTCTTGTAGTCCTCGCCGTCTCAGGATATTACTTCCTAGACAAAATGCTTTCAGAGGGATGCCAGCCTGGAACATAGCCACAAAGTCCTCCTGCCTCAGGCCTGGCCCTTAGGCCTCAAAGTCATTAATGCCTCCAGAGGAAAATACTCTCCAGGAAGATTGTGTGTGTATCAGCTTCACTTCAGAGAGCACCTACAACTTGCTGTGGGAATGGGGAAAGGAGGAGAGAGGGAAATCCTGCTGTGTGCTGGGATATCACAGCTACTGTTGCAGATGTAAAGAGACCCTGGCAGCTCAGGGACTGCCTGACGTGGATGGAGGCACTGAGCATTCAGCATGTGCCAAACGAAGGGGACGGACACGAAATGTTCCACAAATGCTGTACTGGAGAGAACTGGAGCTACTCCAGACTTGGCTGATATTCCCCCAAGACACTAAGTGAAAAGCATATTCCTGCAAAATGGAAATCACACTCCTGATTCCTCCTGGCTGGGGAAGGAGGGAAATACCGCACACGGAGTAAGGAAGCTTTTCCTCTCCTAAAACATCTCTAAAAGATCAGAAACTAAAGCATAACAGAAAGCCATCGAGTCTACTCTTACAGGTCACTGAGGGGCTGTGGAACCTGGGTCTGGCAGCTATCCAGGAGGGCAGATGGATATAAGCACAAAGGATGAGTCTACCAGCTACCTGGGACTGTAGGACAGAAAGGTTCAAAAGCCAGAACCATGGCCCAGCAATGGACAACCATGCTCCAGAAGCAGGCACAAGGTGGCCTCTGCAAGGGGGCACAACCATTATTAGCAATAGCAAAAGTCTTCCCTTCTGCATACCTCAAATCCAGCTTTCTTACAGTATTTGACACTTTAACACGTCTGTCTCCCCAGAACAACAATATTGTTGGGACAGAATGGAAAAACATGATGCTGTATTTTCTAGCCACAAGGATAAAAAGGACAGAGCTCAGATTAATTCTCACCAGGATCATCTAACAAGACACAGCAGCATTTTGTAGTCTCACTACAGTGTTGCAGAGAATTAGGGGCTGTGCTAACTTGGCTCAGAATCGACCATTTAGCCAAAGAGAACAATTAAGAACAAATAGAACAATTTTTTTCCAGAACTTGCTTTGTTAAGGGATAAAATCCTGAAAATACTTTAGTGATAATTTTTTTATACAAAAGGAGAAAAAAATCAATTAGGAGGACGATTTCTCTTCCTTTGAATCTAACAAGAAGTGGTGCTTTGGGAATGCAAACCTCTCCAGTATTGCACAGATCCTCTGAATTCTTAGAGCAGCTGGAAAGATAGATAGGCAGACAAGTATGGAGGAGTGAGTACTAATGGTGATGGCTGGACCAGATGGGTATTAGCCACAACTGAAAATGCATTCCATAGTGTTTTGAAAAAACACTGAAGAAACAGTTCCAGCCCTTCCATAGCAACTGGAATTAGGAGTTAATGGATCTGAGTGTGTTCTCACACCACTATTGCCATGGTCACTGCATTAATTTCAGATTGCCTTACTGATTTACAGTGAGTCTCAGGAGATCAAAACCAAACCACTGATCTCCCTTATCCTTCCCTTCTTATATCTTACTGCCAGAGAATCCATATGAGCTAGTCAGATTTTGCCCTTCCATATCTGAAAACTCTAGTGCAATGTGAAATTTGGTCTTGTTTACTGTGTTTAAAGTTCCAAAGAGATTATTCTAAGCTTAATACAAATCACGATGGAAAAAAAGCCTGCACGCGAGAGTAGGGATTTACAGGCCACTTAATGACTTATCTGTACTCTCTATTTCATTCTAATGAAATAAAGGAAGTGCTCTGACCCTGTGAAATGTCTTCAGTACCAGAGAATAATTATTAAAGACACATAACTGTGATGTTATGAAAAACCCAACCTCAACCCTGTGTCCCTTATGCATTTCTAAAACTAACTTCAGCTCAATGTAGTCCATAAACTTCACAAAGCATTGAAAATCCACCGATGTCCATAGGAAGATTAGTGCTAATTGGCAGTGATCTTCAAAATAAAATAAGTTCAGAAAAGTTAAAAGAAAACTATAAAGTGGCGATTTACCACTAAGTTCTGGGAGGTATTTTTGCTAAGCAGTTGCACTAATTAGAGAGAGGGGAACAAAAAAAATATGACCTCAATCTAGCTAAGGGCTCAAATAACTTAAACCTATTTGAACTGGGCATCAAAGTATTCGCTCTTCCAAATTAAACATGTAGTTTTGCCTAGCTGGACTAAGGCCCAGAAATAGGAGTCGACATATCTCTCCTTTTCATCTTGAAAACTGCTTTAATTATATGTTGGAGATCCAAGTAAGCCTTAATCCTCAGCTCTTTGAAAACTGCCTTCATTTCTGCAGTTCTCAGTTCTCCCAATTTTAGCCCTATGGTACAAGACATTGTGCCTGGTGCTTGCAGGCATAACTGGCCCGGGTGCTGAGCATGACATTACAGACTCTTGGCATCTGCCTCCTCCCTCCCAAGAGTTGAGACTGATGCATGCTGTCTGTCCCTCACTGACAGTTAAAAAAAATTTTCAAGTCTTCTAAGCCACCTCTGGCAGGTGAGCACATCACCTAGCAAGAAGCACCTGCATCCCCCAGCAAGGTCTGCCCAGCTATACCCATCCTCACAGGAATCTAACCCCTTTCCTGTAATTCTTACAACTAACATTTTCTACAGCTTCTGAAAGATATGGCTGTTCTTGGGCACCATTACATCAGTTAAAGGGCAAAGGTCTGGGATGAATCCCTTCACCCCATTAAAGAGAGAATTATAGAATTTTAAAAGATTTTCTGATCCCAGTAAGAAGAGAAGTTATTCAACAGTTTTAGAAAGCTGGTCTGTTTTTAGCCCGATACTAGCTTGCATTACTGAGAGCCCTAAAATCCAAATAGAGGAAACATTCCCTGAAGTGGTATCCTGTTCTGCACTCTTGACTTTAAAGGAAGGTGTTCAGGATCCTATAGTTCACTGCATTCCTTTCTCATTTGGCAATTAAGGCGGGATTTTTCCCACTATGATCATTTTATTAACTATTTTTCCCCTTTCAGAAGGCCTTTCAGGCTTCTGAAAAAGGCAAGTTTCAGTGCAATCAATGAAAGCACTCAATGATTTGAGGCCAGGTCAGCATTTCAAATCACCTCTTCTTGGGGTTAATCTCTAAATTAGTGTAAGGAATGTGTAAGGACTGCATGATGGTGTGGCTACTCTATAGGAATGTGAAAATTCAAAGCTAGTGATAGGCCTGAAACTCTTGGGTGTACCATGGCAAATACTTCATACAGAATGTGTTCCCAACTCCAGCATGGAAATATGGCCTTTTATCTGCTTATTCTTATGCACAGGAATATTAGTGTTCTTAGGAGAAAATTTCAATATATTACAACACTGTAAAATCACTGAAATGCAATAACACTGTTGTACATTTATTGCTTCTAACCAACTCTATAAAATGTAAGCTTTGCTTCCCTCCAAGGGTTTTGTAAGAAAGCCGATCCTCACTTCAAAAACTGTTTTTTGCAAAATGCTACTACCTTGCCAAACCATTAGATGTAAACCTTTTTAAATAGTGCACAGGATATCATAAACCCTAGATAGGCTTTGAATGACTCCACATCTCCATTTGTTCCCATTGGAGTCATACAAGTGCTATTTAAACATGATACATGTTTTAATACACTATCATTACTTCGTATCCTCTCAATTACTTCCCAAGCACAACCAAAGTAATTCTTTTCACTTGGCATTAAGGACTTGGAGACAAGGTTGTAAGAAAGGAAGGGGATCTGCCTTAAGAATAGCCCAAGATTTTCCAGATAGCCCCAGAGGAAGGATGATGTGAGCGGTGGGGTCTGCAAATAAATTAAACCACTTGAAATCCACTGCATTACATTAATTCTGCTGTTAAATTACTATGCATTAGCTGGATTGGCCCATGCAATCATTTTGTCCTTATGAGGTATTTTTACTATATCACTTTAATGACAAAAAGAAAGAAAAGGAGAACCTCAAGTACAAGTGATTTAACTTTTAAAGCTTGACATTTAGCCTAAAATATAATTTTGCTTCCAGGTCCCACATTTAAAGCTGCAAGGAAGCACACCTACTTTTATCAAGGAATCCAAGAAATTTATGCTTATGTATGCAGAGTTCGAACACACAAAACACAGCTGGCAGGATTTTAATTTCTATCAAATTCAAATCACAAAGAGTCCTTCCAGTCTGATTTAGCATCACTACCAAGACCTACTTTGAACCCAGTCAGGGCTACAAAAATCAACAACAGCATCTAGTAGGAAACTTGAAAACCCTGCCATTCAAAAGGTAAGAAAAACCCCATTCAACTCCAAAAAGATTAGGAGGAGTATCTTATAAGTAATGTTTTCTTGGCTTTCAGAGAGAACACTCTTCCTGCCTGAAATCCATTCACTTGGCAGACCAGAATTGCCTAGATGCAGCTCTCTACTGCATAAACTTTACATTTTTAGTCTCTTTTAATTACTTTGATTTAGACAAAATGAAGCCACTTAAGACCTGGCAGAAAATTACCCAATTAATATTTCCCTTCTCATCAAGTCAAAAGATTAATTATGCATCCTAATAAAGGCTTAAGGAGTTGTTTCCAACAGCTGCTGACCATTTTCGACTTAAACCAAAAATGCCTTTAAACACATGCTTAACTTAATTGCCTAAAACATCATTCCAGACTAAATGGTTCTATAGATTGTCCTAAGAAGTTAGGCAGAAGAGATGGTCCGAGTGTTTAGAACAAAGCAGAAAAAAAAATTAATGTTTCTCATGTCTCAATGCATTATAGTATACAACACGAAATCAGCAAATTACCATAGTTTGTGTTGCAACCATGAGTAAAATAAGTTAGCAGGTGGAAAACAGCAGACAAGGCAACACCAGTAAATATTGCTAAAGATATGAGATTTGAAAAAGACTTGGACAAATTAAAATGTAAAGTAATTTTATATCCATCAATTGAATGAGACTGATGCTTCCTATAATCTTACTAGCAGCTACTTGTCAAACAAAAAGCATATACAGTTTTCCTTCTAATTTGAACAGAATAAGCAGTACTAACATATGATGTCCTGCTCAGCCAAGAATTCAGGGATTGCATTCCAAGTCCAAAGCTTAAGTACTCTTATATGCTTTTACAAAAGAATGGTTGGCTAAAAATAAACAAATAAATAAATAAGCAAACCACAATACAAACCCCACAGCTTCTATGCATCAGCTGTTGGTAGGTAGGTAGCAGCTGTAATCCTGACTGTGGCTGCTTCAGCTCTTATCAGCAGATTGCTTAGAAGCGATCCAAGTGAGAAATATGGGACATTTTCGTTTTTGTCCTTTGATTTCCATGCTACAAAACGAGGATAACGAATCGCTGTAACTTCTGCATTAATAGAGAAGTTAAGGCTTTTAAGCACTTTAAGTATTAGACAATTTTTATGCATTTAAGCAGGGGCAAGATCCATTGAAATAGGGTTGAAGCTAACCTGAACCTTGGGATTTTACCACTGCAGTTCTGAGGCATCCTTAGCCAAGTGGTGGGACTCACGGTGCTACAAGCCACACTGCCATGTGACGTCCTCTGCCTCCCCCCTCCCCTGGCCCCAAAAGACAATGAAAACCCTGTGTGGTTTTAAGGGGAAAAAAGGAAAGCAGAAGAAAAATTATCAAGTGTGTGATTTCACAGAGTAGTTGGTCTGCTTTCAGGAATTGATATGAAGCTTACTGAAATCAAGGGCAGTCCTTAAACCAAGCATTGTGACAGCTCTACCAGGCATGTGCATTCATGACTGGTACTTTCTGGAAGAATTTTGCACCTTAGTTTGCTGAAGGTATCTGAAAACAATCTCTTGGAAGAAAACATGTACAGCTAATGCTCAAAAAATCTCAATTCCCAGCAAACAAGAAAACCCAACAAAAAAATTCCCAGCTCCTCCCCAGCTAGAATCTTGAACCTCTATTTTTCACTTTTCAAGGTGAAAAATAGTTGGTCATCAGTCAGGGAGAAGGGCCTCAGCAGGAGCCCAGGATTACATAAAACTGTTAACTACAAACTCCGGTACAGTTAAGAATACCTTGACAAAGTCAGAGAAAAAGCAAAGTTACTGAAATTTATTTCAGAGTCCTGCTAAAGTAATCAAACAAAAACATTATTCAAGAATTATTTTGTAGTGTCTTGATCCAGCGTTATGCTTTCAGTGTTTGCAATACATTTCTTTTTAATTAGAAAAAAATGGCTTTCCCTCTTCACTCTCCTCCACTGGATTAACTCACTGAGGTTCAACATGGCTCAGGCTAATCCAAGGCACTTGGTCTATGTCTTGGTATTTCCATTTACTGTCAGGTCATTACCTGTTTTTGCTGTGTGTTCAAGTACTGCTCATGGGATGCAACCTAAATGGAAAACCGCAGGAGCCTGAGATACACGAGCGGAAGTTTGCATCGACACTTAAAGGGAAAAAAAGAATTCTGCACTGCTTGTTCTTTAAGGATCCTAAAACTTAAGGAAATCATTTTGGTTTATCCATTACAATATACTATCCATTGCTCTTAGCAGTAGCTGAAGAGCTAATATAATTCTTCAGGAGAGTGTTGCCAAAGAAGAGTTGCAGTTTCTAACTGCTGAAATTCAGTAGTACTCAGCTACAAAGGTTTAACTTAGGACCTGTATGAAAAGCATGGGTCACAATATCCAAATCTCCTTTCTTAAGGACCTAAATGGAAAGAACGACAAATCAGACTTGGCATCTCCACATCCATCTTTAAACGGAAAAGTTTTCACATGAATAAAATTATTCTGTCACATGACTGGATGCAATCTAAACTACTTTCCTGGGTTACAGAAAATAGAATATGCGCAGGAAAGGAAAATCATCTGAATTCACTGCAATGACTAAGTCTGGGCTGAGTTCCAGTCTCATTAAAATCAGAAAACCATGGACCAATCCAATATCTTGGCAGAGACATATAAGCAATAAAAAAGTTCCTCCCTTTCCTCATCTTGACATTCTTATGTGAGGGCAAGGACAAGTGTTGGTATCACCCCACACACAAACATCGTGAGTGATGTAGTACAAATATATTGGCATAAAAGTTTGAAACTGATGGTCAGAGAAAGCAGTAGGTAGTTCTTTTTCAGGTATGTTTAGTTAAAAGGCAGTTTGGCTTGATAGTTTGCTATTTCAGAGGCACACCACCTTACTGCAGTAAACAGCTGCCACCTTTTGGGTATCTGGGAGCTTTGGACTTGGGTTTTAGGGGTTTTGTTTTGTTTTTCATTTAGACAGTTAAGCCTCAGTGGGGGAACATGGGCAGAATGTGACTTCAAGGAAAGCGTGAGCCTCTAAGGATGCTTTCTTTCTTTCTTTCTCAGCTCTGCTCAGGAAAATGCAGCTGCCCAGCCTCTGGGCTATTTGCAAACAATATTCTTTCATAGAGGAAATTTCCCCCCCTACTTGTACGATAATAAATGAACTTCAAATTAATGTGATCAAAAGCTACTTTTCCTCCACAAATACCATTGATATTAAAAGATAATTGCTTCCTCAGTGCCAAGCACTGAGAAAAGGTACCAGCATAAGTCAGTTGGCTGTGCTTTTTGCTGCTCCTTTCTGAGTGGAGATCTCTGTTGAATTAGAGAGTGATTTCTGAGAGATCAATGCTGCTGCAACTTGTCTGGTTGTGAAGTTGCTATGGAATATCATCACTTCAAAGAATTGAACACAATTACTATTACTAGCCTAATTCACTTTCTTATGACGTGGATTTGTGATGCAGAAGAGCTTTTGATAATTGACCTTTAACTAATGTGAAGAAAAAACTGGTTTGCTTAGTCGTTCTCCTTTCATCTAACATTCAGAGCCATTCTCCAACTGGAACCAATACTTTTTTAAAAAATAAAATTAAGATGTCAAAGACAGTTTCTGATGCAAGCGAAAAGATCCTTTGAAAGACAATCCTTACAGTTGTACCTTGTACACTTGTCATTAATATCTTCATAAACTTGCAGCTGAAATTAGAAACAGTTTTACCATGCAAAAGGAATCCACAGATCAAACACTATAAAGGAGAAGAACATAATGTAGCTTTCAAACAGATGTAGATGGGCTTGAGAGAGGAGAGGTTAATTTGGGTTAGAAACATAAACTGAGGGGAAGAAAGATCAGGCCACATAACTCATGGGGTTTCTTTATTAATTTCTTTACCTGGGCTGTCTTTATGTGATTCTTTTAATGCTATTGCTGCAAAAAGAGAAGGAATGGGAAGTATTGCTTGTATGAATACAATCTTTGATGAAGCTCAAGTATATGTAAAATTATTCAACTGAAAATCCAAAATTTTTTCAAACACCTAGATAAGTGATTAGAGCCTGTGAGACTAATAAGAGATATGGCACTGATTTTATTAAAGGGAATATACAATTTGTTGAAATTAAATGGCAGAGTTGAGATTAGAGGAACAACCTCTTTTTGAAACAGGAGAGCTGGTAAAAATCACTGGTTTGTCAACAACATTTGGCTTTAATCTTCCTTAAGGATAGGAGAAATGTCCAAGAGCTATTCTCATTCTGCTCTCCACATCAGATAATTTATAAGTCATGCTGCAATTTTTACCTTTAAGGTCTGGGGAAAAATATCCCAAATTCTCATTTTCTCCAGTAATGAGAGATCTGTCATAGGAATTGCAAATAGTTGGCCTAAAAGTTCAAAAGCACTGTTTTCATTATGGAGTGCAACTTTTACCATGTTTGCAGATCTTGATACCACCACCCCCTAAACAGTCTACATGCTGCCAAGATTTGCCTTTGACTAATCCTGTGCTTACAATCAGCTGGAGCAGCTTTAGCAGTCAGTGGGTGGGGACCCATCTTGATTCACATGAATTGGAAAATTTCTCCACACAGAAAAGTAAGGACATGGGCAAAAGCATCAAGGTGAAAACGAACAGTAAGTTGAGAAGTAGTTATAAACTTATCCAAGGGAAAAACCCAGGCATTTATAGGCGAGATACATACATTCTCTATTCCTGTAAAATGGTTTTAAGTCCTGAATTTACAGCGACGCTTTCACAACTCAGCTCCTATGTTGTTAGCTCCATTAGAGTGCTGAAACTGCTAGATTTGGGTGGCATTAATGAGACTTCTAACCCAATGAAACACAGCTGTTTCTGAGGATTTAGGAGGCACCTTTAACTGGGAAGCTCTGGAATATATTGCATGCTGTTAAGTTTAACACTGGGTTTTAACTGAATTTCCTTGATGCCAGTCGAGTGAGTCAAATTCATTCTCAATGCCTTGTGCAATCCTCACTTTGATGCTCAGGCTGGGAACATAAACAGCCAAACACAGCAAAGAGAAAAGTGGGAAAACAGTATGAAAATAATGGATAAGTGCAAATAGAGAGCAACATTAAAATGCTATAGAAATAATTGCACAGGTCTTTTTAATAAAACTTGCTCACTGATTACCCACTTCTCTGATGTTTTCAATGGTATCTTTTTCTTCATAACAGCTGTGCAGAATCTCCCCCTGCACCCCTTTGAGGCTGGTTGTTGGCTGTGGCACGAGGCATGGCAGCAAACCCGCTCCCCACGTGCCAGCAGCTGTGGGCTGTGTGCTGCCATGGCCAGTCCATCTGCCACCACCACCCATGCCAGCACGAAGGGCGTCATTATCCTGTGCTGAACAAAGAGCTAGAGGAAGGAAATACCTCTAGCAGCAAAATGTTCCTGCTTTCAGTGCTCTTCTTTGCTTCCTCCTTTTCATCAGCGCTCAGTTCTCCATCTGCTCTTCAGGGGTGCTATGGCAAATGTTGGGGGAAATGAACACAGGGCAACATAAGGGAAACCACTGCCAAAGAGGCATTATTGGGTCATTTCTGCTCTTGCCCTGAGAGAGGAAGGTGAGTAGATTGGTTCATTAGTCTGATGCTTCATATCTAAATGAAGGTACACCCCAAGAAATGTGGGGAGGGCTTGAGGCATGTCCTACTCTCTCAGAATCCAAAGAAGAGCAGCTTTACCAAAGCTGGAACGCAGCATTTTTTCTCTGCCCCAAATTGAGAGAGAGGGCAACAACATCGATTACATGAACTCATGGAACAGCTTGATTAAAGAGAGGCTGCTGTGCAACATGGCAAAACATCCAAGTGGACTGCACAAGCAAGAGTCAAAAGAAGCATCGGTAGAATTCCCACCAAGAACTAAACTACCATATAAAACTGAATTAATTTTGAACAGATCAGAAGCCCTAGACTTCAATTGTTGTTTCTTTGAGAGTATAAAGTATTTCAACAGAACTGAAATTTTCAAGAGTAATACAAGGGGGAATAAAAATCAGATTTTTCCAGAATATGCAGATTTTATGAACTGAAATCTATTTCAATGGAAAATGCCTGAGTATTACCACCCAGCCTGGAACAATAGACACAAACTCTCCACTGCTGCCACTATCAAGCTCCTGCCAACTACATTTTGTGCACATGGGTGCGGGAAGCAAGGGACCCTGTCTAATTCTGCCTTCCACTTCCCAGGGCTGCCTCCAGGGCTCAGATGTAGGCAGCCGAACCTTTCTTCCCCTTTCCTATATCACACCTCAGGATAGGACTGTGCAGCAGGAAGTGAAAGGAATCAGCTAACTCTAAGCTGACAGTCCTAAGCAATAGCAAATACCTACTCCTAAAGCTGCTAATCCATATTCTCCCTACCAAAAATACTATGCTCCATTAGTGGGACTAGCATGAGTCAACAGACAAACACATTCTAAGAAAGGCATGATAAATGCAATTTCATTTTTATGTCGCAGATTGTCCCATTTCATCAAAACCAGATTTTTTTAAAGCTGACTAAGATGAGACATCAACATTACCCTTGGAAACCAAGCCTTCCCTGCCACTGCTGAAGTGAAGCAAAGAGGGATTGAGATACAAGCTTGAAAATTCACAAATCACTTCAGCACTAGACAGTTAAGGTATCTAGAGCTGAGGTCAACAGAGCACAGCCAGCTGAAAATTGAAAAACTAGAAAGCTATTGCAAGTTATAGTGATTAAGGATCTGACTCATTGATTCCAGTTCTTTTTTTCTTAGTAATGGAAATGCAGAAGTTGTCTTATGAAAACAAAGATTAGCATGCAAGCATAGTTGAAGAAATGGACCCCTTTTTTCCAGTAAACAACAATCCCTCCTTCTCTACGTGCATTGGCTGAAGTACTGCAAATTGGCAGTCAGGAAATGAATTCTTTTTGCAGTTACAGCTGGATAAATTCAATGCTTGGGATAAATTTGCCTTGAGCAAACTTACAAAAAAAAAAAGTACTTCCTTGGTAAGTGATCCCAAGAGACATATGTCTCTATAAAACAGTTAAGGGGAAGCTGCTGACTTGCACTCAGTGGGTTCAACATTTTGAAAATGATTTTGTTTTAAGTCTTACAGAACTACTTACATAACAGACAGCAAGGAGATTTTTTTTTAAGACATCTCCTATTCAGAAGATTAATAGATGGAATCAGTGGTTACATCACAATGAAATTTTTAATTATCGGAAATTTGGCACTGTGATAAATTTGACTGCATTGCTTTGACAGTACACTCTATCTCACAGAGACTAAATTTCACAGCCTTAGCTCCAGATCATGCACTTTGGAGGTTGCCTCTCTACATGGTGCTCTGTTTTGGAACTGCTGAGAGAGGAAGCAGTCATTTCCCATCCATAAAGATCTAGTTCCCAGGGCAGCTGGCTCAGCCCTCCTGCAGCCTCAGGGGGGAATGACTTGTGTGGCCCTGACTTTGAGGGCTGGTGGCTCTGGGGAGAGGCTCCTGCAGGATGAGGTGAGATGTGCAGCAGGCTATCCTGACAGAGGGTTAGCATCCCATGCACCCTCGCTCTGCTCTACACAGAAAAGCAGAGGGACAGCAAGAGCAGGAAATAGCTCCAATACCTCTGTGCCAGCACACAGCTCCTTTTTGCCAAATGAATTCCCAGATGGCCATTAGCACCCGGCTATTTGACTTGCATACTTTCAAAGGCCTCGGGGAGCAGAGTCTGCACTCCTGCCAAATACCTGTGGGGTAACTGCAGCTATACCATGTTCACTTCAGCTCTTCCAGCAGGTTTGTTAACAAGTGGAGCAAACTTGAAAATTTTCAGTCCTTAATTACAGTGGCTAACCATATGCCTCATTTGATTCCAGAGGTGAGAGAATTCATATTTTATACATGCCTATGTTGTATATGGCTTTTATATTTATTAGGGTAGGATTCTCAGTTGAAATCAGATAAAGTTTAGAGGTGCTCTGATTTATGGCAAAAGATGTTTTGGAGATAGAGGCTCTAGGCAAAAACATGATATGGAAGAGACAGGCATTCTTATTAGTTTCTGGTTTAGCCCTCATATGCAAAAGAAATGTGGAAGCAATTCAGGAGAAAACACCACTTTAATAGTAGGGGCTGGAGATTAAGTATATTATTAACTAGAAACTCTGCATGTTCTTTCAGAATCTATTATGTGCTATTCACAGTCACTCTGTTCATTTAGGACAAAGCTTTCTCTGGGGACTTCACCCAAAAGTAACCAGAGTTACTTAGGGCATCCCACAAAGAATAAACCTAAAGACAGGACATGGATAGGGTTTGATCTGGAAGGAAGGTACAACTCTCTGTACATAAGCAGAGCTGAAGAAATTCATGTATTCTTGTCAGATGACTGGGAGTGAAAAGAAATAGCCTGTTATATTAATAAGGAAAGGCAGGTAACCAGAGAGACTTAGAAAATCACACCCACTCACCTGCAAGGAAGGAAAATTTCATGCTAAAGCAGGAAATACAATTGTTGTTGACCTCCATAAGAGCTGGAAATAGCTTAAGTCAAGTGAATTTGATTGTAGCTTCACAATCTATATAAAGAGAAGCCAATTTTTCTTTGACTAACATGCTTATATTTAGGATCCTAAATCTGTATTTGGAAACCTAAGGAACTGACCTGATTTCCTGAAGAATTCAGCACCCAGTGAATGAGTGGAAGCATTTTGAAGTGGCTTCTGCAGGAACTGCTGGATTTGAGGGCTTTGGGGGAGAGAAAGAAATCAAAGTTTCATTCTATTTCTTAAATTTGTGCTTACAAAACTAAAACTTGCATTTTCAGAATTCATCACTCTGCAGCACTGTCTGGTTTTGCTTTAACTAGTGTACTACTAGAACTACTAAGTGTGGATTTTAAAAAGCTTTCAAACTTTCACTATGACTTAAATAAGGACATTTAACATAGAGTAAACACAGACTCTGCTAGTGCTGCCATGCTAGTTTGAAATTAATAAAATAATCCCTACAGCAAAAGCAGAGCTATATATACAAAACCATGGCAAAGCCATATGAAAGTCAGGAGTAAACTACATTTGGGAATGTTCACATTATGTAACAGGAAAATTCTAGCAATTTTGTAAACTGTGGGGGCCTGAATTTCCCTGAAAATGGCCTTTCCCCAGCAGATACCAAAGTTTTGAGGTCGTAAAAGGGCACTAGTATACATATCCAGAAACTTTCTTATATCATCTACAGACTGCAAGATGGTATAAACCTATTTGGAAAAGACAATGTATAAAAATGGCCTAGCCAATCCTTATTAAAACACAAGGATTATTCATGAATGACTGCTGTATTTTTTCCTCTAGTGGCACTATAAATGCCAGCATGAAAATCCCAGTGTTCATGCAACACAATATTTGCAAAGTGCAAACATTTTTTAGTGTTACTGCCTTTGGAAGTTCCGGAAATTGGGAAAAGAAAAGCATATATTGCCACTGAATTCTTGTTTTTATTTCACCATGACCATTTCAAAGTTCTAGTTTCATTCATAATTTAAGATTTTGACTGAATCCCACCAAAAATATTTAAACACAGTCCTCTCTGCATGCCCTTCACAATAGCATTGGGTTCTACAAATCACATAGATCTGCCTGATAAATGAGTTGTACATTAAAGCCACTTCTGAAAAGCACACACTAAATTAGGCACCTTTCTGCAGAGATAAGATTTATAGGCTAGTGCATTCCTCCTAATATAAAACACTCCTATACACAGGGTACCATTACGAGCAGTCATGAAGCAAAGCTCATTAAATAAAAAGAAGATTGAAGTCTTGCTTTTCTCAATACAGAAATGTAACTACCCAGAACAAAAAACATATTAAGACTATTATTTCCAGCATAGAAATGTCTACAGGCCCCAAAAGCAGCATCGAGAACCCTTTATGGCAGGCTCCACACAAATACCTGCTAGAGGTGGTCATTACCAGCAGTCATTACATTTTCAATGGTCAGACAAAAGGCAAAAAGTAGAGCAGAACAGAGACAGATCAGATAAGCTGAGTGAGGAATTAAATAGACCTCGAGGTCATCCCTCCTGCAATACCAGCAACTTCTAACAGGTCAAATTTATCCCCCAAATATGGTTGTGTCCTGTGTTTTTTGAGTATTTGTGTATGAAGTGTTTTCAACAACTGTAACACAAGCAAGTGAACCCAACTGATTTTTCTGCAACAAATCCCATTTTTGAAGTCTTATCACCCATTCCCAAATTCCCTATTGACCATGGATTGCCATTGTGCCCTGGCAACTGACTTTCCAGACTGTTCTAGAGTTCAGGCTCTCTTCTGTATGAAAGCTTTTCTGTCTCTAGGGCTAAAACTCCAACAAGACTTTCAAAGTACAAGGAATATAATCACTTTGCATTTTTTTTCCATAGAAAGCATGTGACTCAAAGCCTGCCATCCCTCAAAGAGCTCAGTCTGGGCTTTCCTTCTAATCCTAGCCAATGCTTACTTACACAGAGTCTTTGAGTAAACTTGTCAAGCCCAAATTTGTACTAGATATACTGTTCATAACAATGTGCAAAAAACCAGATGACCCATAAAAGATTAGGAAGTTGTTTTTTTTTTTTTTACTTAGTCAACAGTTTCCCCTTAAAACAGCACTAGACAAAATATATGATCATTATCTCTGCAAATCAGTTTACTTATAAAACCAGTCATTCAGTGATCCTGGAGAGCTATGACAAAACCACACATTCTAGGGCTGGTGATATACCAAAACGCATGCACTGGCTAGACAGCACAATTACCTTGCAATTACAATGCTGCTCCAGGAGTGTGATACTTGAAGTACTAGAGCCTTCAGGCAGTGTAAAGTACTCATTTAATAGAAAAGCTGGCTATTAACAAACTTAATACTCTTAAGATGGTTGCCAAGTTCCACCATTAGAATTAAGGTCCCAGCTGGGACTCAAAGTTTCTTTCCCTAGGAACCATCCAACTCATATTTCAGCAGTGGCTGCCATTTCTGCAGGCAGGCAGGCAGTAAATAGCTCCCCACTACTGCCTCCTGTTCCCCAGAGCAGAGGAGGGCTCTCCTGTAGCCTCACAGAAGGGAAAATGCCTTGTCCCCCCCCTAAAACTGGCGCAGAAGTGAGCGCTCCTTAGCAGACCACAGCAGGGGCCAATGCACCTCCAGGTATCTGAGATTGTTGGAGGAGAGGCTTGAAAAGGAATAAGAAGGAAGCTTTAACTCCTTGATTTAAAAGCATTTCCTAGTGCTATCCCACCAAAGTATGGTACAGCCCAAACCACTTCTGTCCCCAGGTGCTGCAGAAGAGAAGGGGTCTCGGGGATGTCTAAGACACATGCACAATGCCCAGAGGAAATGCAGCATGAGTAGATTGGTGTTTACAGAGATTATGCAGCACTGATTTGTCCTCTAAAATGCAGAAAAACTTTCCATTCAATTATTGACTCACCTAGAAAAGAACCTTCTAGAAAGGAAGTAGATTTTGGTGTTCGAAAGTGCAAAAGTTAAATGGCAATGCTGTCTAACTGGAGAAATAAATAGATTAGAGTCCACACAGCAATGCCCAGAGCTGACCCTCTTTCATTCCCTCTCCCACATAAAATATCTACTGAAAAGTACAGAAATAATCACTTTATCACCAGAAACACACTGAAACAATAATGATCTAGACTTCAAGTGTCAGCTGCCTGTAACTGTCCTTCATACTGTAAGTCAGCTATTTCCAAATGGACTTTTGAACTGAAGCCCACAAATCCCAGCACAGAAAGGAAACGAGTGTGACCTTCAGAGACAAAGCTGCCCATGCCTAGTAAAAAGGCACAGAACTTAACCTCTACACTGCAATGGGGCACTTTGTGATATTTAAATTGGTTCAGTAAGTCACAGTGTTTCAGACTGAATCTTTGAGTCAAAGGGAACTTCTCTCAGGCAAAGATGCTACAGGACTGAGCCTGACTGAATGACTGAAGCACTAGCCTCCTTCCCTCTTGATGGCACAGAATTCCAGTGTAAAAACAAAGAGGACACAGAGAGTGATTTCCTTCTAAAGACACTTCAATACCAGGGGAGAATAGTTGTAACATAGGCAGCCAAGTTCTGTTTTCTCCTGGGGTATATCTGCTCAGACAGTTCTTTAGGGCACAAACAGGTTTGGCAAAGTCTATGGAGGAACAGCTGACAGCAAGGCATTACTCAGGAGAATGCACAGATGTTACAAACACCTACTTCATTCCAAAATTAACTTTTTTATTAGCAAACATTTGACGGTCTCAGGTCTGTCTGCCTTAGAACAGTCTGCTTTTGAATGCTCATCAGGAAAATGTTACCTATTTGTTCAGGCAACTTGATCTTGGAAGATGCACATACAATATTTACTGGAACCAGTAGGTAGAGGGGGAAACAAAGTGCTATATACCATGTACTCAACACCACTAATTACTGCTTCCCTTGCTTACAACAACTGAGTAGAGTTATTTATTACACAAAGTGCTGTGTCCTGGACGGTTCAGGTATAGGGTTGCAGTAGTAAAGTCATTCCTGATGAAGTTCTGAA
Organism: Anthoscopus minutus; assembly: GCA_013399455.1. Classification (NCBI taxonomy): domain Eukaryota; kingdom Metazoa; phylum Chordata; class Aves; order Passeriformes; family Paridae; genus Anthoscopus; species Anthoscopus minutus. Next base: position 26,532 of record VWYI01036652.1, on the reverse strand, counting down.
GGCAGCCTTCCTACCACTTTTAGTATTTACTTATGATCCCAAGGTTTAGGCTTTCCTAGGCTTATCTTATATATGCCTTGCACTGTCTTTGGCGGGATTTGGTCAGACTCTCATCTGATGTAAGTGAACCTGGCAGCACTGCAGGGAAGAGAATGATTTCCTCTTCCACCAGCTGAGTGTCTGGCACATACTTTCTCCTAATTAGTATTCATCCTTAGGCCTGTTAAATTTACAGGAGAGAGTTATCTGCCCATGGAAATCCTAATTGTTTAGAAGCTCAATTTCCCTTGTAGCCTGCAACTCTCACTGAGAGCACCTTAGTTATGAAAGAAAAAAACCCAAGTCTATTATATTAATTTGTCCTCAGTAAGCTGACACTATACATACAAGCTAATATTTTACTAACTTAAAGAGTTCTGTAAAGATTTAGAACATTTTCTAAAAGAACTGAAACAACAAAAGAGTCAAAGTATAATTATTAGAAAGTGACATGACTAGTTCCACAGATGTTCTCTCCACAGAGAAATATAGTCTAGTTTTCTTTAAATTGCTCTTTGATGTCTGAGTCATTTGGGTACATTTAACATGTTTAAACAAGATAAACACACACACACAAAATACTGTAGAATTTCAAAATCACAGGGGAAAACAATTCACATATGAAAAAGAATTATAGGAATACTCAGGAATTCTGTCTGCTCTCTCCCACCTCCTGCCAACATTGTGATATGTGTAGTATCTGATCTACAAAAATATTCAACATTTTCATTCCTTAGTCCATAGGTCATTTACTTTTTGTTACAACTTCCATTTCTTTTAGGTCATCGTTTTCTCTGCCTCTTCTTTCCAACTTTCCTTCATTTTCCTATTTCATTTTTCTTATTAGCTCCACCCATTAAAAGAAAAATTATTTCAAAGGCCAAGGACAAAGTCAGGCCATATATAGCTTGGGTGTCTTGCACAGCTGCCAGGCACAAATGCCAATTTCAACATCTGGTCAGAGTGGACAACACAGCTGGAACTGTTACCAGCTTCATTAAGCTTGGTACTTGATTTTAGACATGCAGTTGTGACTTTTCTCTGTCCTCTCCCTGTCCCAACATTGCGCCTACTGTGAAATTTGAGTGAGATCTTTATTTCCAAGGCAACCAGCCTTTCATAATGACAGATCTGCAGCTCAGTTAGAATGAATGTATTAGATACCACTGCAAAATAGCACTGGTTTTCAAACTCTCTGAAAAAAATTAATTTGCTTTCAAAGAACTCAAGATAATAAACAACATGAATCCCAGTCCCATGCCAAACCTCATATGCTTCTTTAATCTCAGATACAATCACATAAAGCAGTTTAAAAAAAGAAAGAGAGAGGTTTAAAAAAAAAGTGCATTTACTGTTAGAAAACACTACATCTGTAGAAAAAAAGTTAGAAGGTAGTAGCTTCCACCAAGGATTACCTTCATAAAAATCAAGTTCTTGGTTCACTGAGGAAAGTTGGAGTGACTTGTGTGAAATTTTCTTCTACGAATGACGACTAAACTCTATGTACATTTTTTTCTGGGAGGAATGACTGCTGTACCCTATAGTTAGAATTGATTGAAGGAATTTTTTTCTGGATATCTCCAAATAGAGTGCTATATTTTTTCACATTAAAAAAAATACCCAAGTGAAGTGTTTTGACACTGGTACAGGATGTTGATCTGGTCTAACACCCCTGCTCAAGCAGGGGTCACCTAGAGCCAAATCCATGGAAACATATCCAGGCAGTTTTTGGATATCTCCAAGGTAGGACACTCCACAACCTCTATCAGCAACCTGATCCAGTGCTCAGTCAAAATGTTTCCTTTGTTTCAGTGTGTGCCCATTGCTTCTTGTCCTGTCACTGTGCCCTACTGACAAAAGCCTGGCTCCATCCTCTTTGTATGCTCCTTTCAGGTATCCATATTCATTAAAAGCATCCCCCCCCCCCACCCCCCCTTTCCCCCACTCC
>VWYI01036652.1:0-24509 GCA_013399455.1 Anthoscopus minutus | reverse complement strand
AGTCCCAGTTCTCTCTGCCTTTACTCACATGAGAGATTAGCTATTTCCCTAATCACTTTTCAGACTGAGACATTCCACAACACATCTTTTTTTTTTTTTTTGGTAAAACTACTAAAAATGCTCATCTGAACTACCTGAGACCTAAGCACAGCCTTTAATTCAAAATCACAGTAGATTATTTCCTCTGAATGATTCATAGCCTACACTGCTTCAGGGATGAGCAAAGAAGAATATAAGTTCTCCAAAAAAGAGTACATCAAAACAAATAATTACATTTTTCATGTTTGATTTTCCCCCTCACCTCCCCATATTTAAAAGAGAACTTTTAAGCAGAGGGCATATACAATTCATTAAATCTATGTTTTGGATACTTGCAATTAAGCTGTGAGGATACATTTTTTCATCAGAGCAAAATTATTTTAATAGCCATAATCAACACAATCAAATATAATCAGTCTGACAAGATAATAACATTTTAGAATCATTGACAATGATTTTCTGCCTTGCCTCTTCACATCTATATGAAGATGATTACCCCCAGAAAAGATGTGCAACTTCAAAGGTTTCAACCTCTGTTTCAATACAGTGTTACATATTTTCATTTTTATTCTTCTATATCTTCACTTTCCCCTCTCTCACTCTTTAACTTTTAGAGAGATGTACTTTTGGTCTATTCCTTCACTCTCTACATTCTCCTTTTTATGCATATCTATACCTTTATGCAAGTGATTAGGATAATACATGGACATTCTTCAATAATCTTAAGCATCATAAATCTCATGAAAAGTGAGGGAAACAGGTTTGCTTCCTAATGTATTATTTCGGATTTTCCCCCAAATCTGCAAACCAGCTTTCCCCATTTATATTCAACTATGCCAAACACATGTGTTGGCCAACTTCTCTGTTTCCATTCTATTCCAAACACACCTCCAGTGCTATTATTTGGAATCTATCACAACATGAATATAATCTCCTACCCTTCACCTGCTCAGTCTCCCATGAATTCTGCTCTTCTGTCTTGCTGTCATTTTCATTTCACTCTTCCACTCAGTTGCCTTACTCCTACCCTGCACTTTTAAGGGGCCTTTGTTTTCCACTGGGAAGCAGCAACACTGAATTCAAGCTTACTTTTCTTTCTCAAGTCTCTTATTTTGAGCTTGCTCACACTCTGCAGATTCTTCCCTTCCCTGCCTGTGGCTCAGACCTTTGCTTGTCCTCAGTTTCTCCTAAGCACCTCCTCTTTGCTCCTGACATCCCATAAGCCTTTTCTTCTACTTCTGCCTTACTCCTGTTTTTTTAACTAGAACAGCTTGTCTTTCCTTGGTCAAGAAGCACTCCCCTTTTACTTCTTCAAATATTTACAATTCTCTGAGGAGCCCTCCCTTAGCTTTTCAACATAAAGCTGGAGCGTGTTGAATTTAGCAGTACCACAGTCTCTTTGGAAAGAGCTACTCCCCAACGAAATCTGAGCCCAGACATCTCAGAAAGATGCTTCACTCCTCACTCCAGTGGGGAAAACTGTCTGCATCTAAATACTGGATTGACCTTAAGTCCGTCTGCAGTAGGTCATCTTAACATAAGACGCAAAATATATTATTACTATAATATTAAAACATTAATACTACAATTGCAGCTTTGATGTTGAGTGCTTTCAGAGGCAGAATATTCTAAGGCACAATTTCTTACTGCCTCCTATTCACAGGGCATTTCCCAAGCTGAGGTAAGTTTCCATGAACAGACAGTTTTTCTAAGCAAAAAGACTCAGCTCTAAACTTTGTTTCACAGTGTGCTGGGACCCAACAGTTGGTTCTCAAAAATGTGTCTTTACATACTTTCTTTATTGAAATTGATAGTTTATTATATCAACAGTTACCTAGAATAGCTTACAAAATCTTGATTTAATTAGGAGCAAAAAAAAAAATCTTTCTGTAGTCATGGCAAAATAAGAAAGACGAAGACATTATAATATACAAGATACTGTCCTGTCCTGAAGACAAGGCTCTATATTTGGTTCTTGAAGTAAATCTAATCGTTCCAAGGAGGGAACCAAATATATCTGGACACTCAGTAGCTTTCATAACAGAAAATTAAGGAGAAAAAGCCACTTGCTCTTGTTTAAATAATCATGATTGCTGAAGGAAGGGGAGCTAGGTTGATTTGCAACCTGTAGGAAGCTGGTCTTCTGTCTTTTCTGCAGTCTGCAGATATTCAACAAAAAAGTAGCTGTTTTCCTCACCTTTTGAAGAAAACAATTCTATTCAAAACCATAGGATACAGAGTCATGGAAGGGCATGGTTTCATCCTGAGATCACAAGCACTATATGAAAGGGAAAGGACAGGAAGGAGGCAGGAGTGTTCAAAGCCTATACTGAAGACCAGCATAGTTGTTCTTCAAGGAAACACCACCATGGTTGTGATTTATGAGTTAGATCTACTTCTCATGGACGCATAATTTCATTGAACTGTTAGACTTATGAAAAAGTGACAGAAAAAACAGACCCATATCATTCTCGTTTTTGTTGTTGTTTTGGAAACATAGAGCTAGAAGCGGTGCAAGAAACATGGGTAGCTTTATAGGGTTGTTTGTTATTCTTTGCTATAATCTTCTTTTCTAGTCATTCAATATGCAAAAAAACCCAAACCCTTAAAATGCTTGCAAACACTAACATTTATTGATTATTATGGATTCTCCCCTATGGTGAATAGAATTAAAGAGTATGATAGAAACTGTCTGGATACAAAAACTGATGACAGCAGTTATAATTCTTGGCTATAGTTCCCTTTTTGCTAGAAAGACTGTTTTTTTATGAAATCCTGTTGCCAAGAACAGATCTAAGCTTTCCTGTCAACTGGTTTTAATTTGCAAGAGCATCTGTACTAAAAGCTCAAAACATTACAAGCTAAAAAGGTCTGGACTGTGATTTTTGAGGGGTGTTGATAATGCATCATGAAAGTGTAACAAAAAGCTTCAGATGCAAAACACTTCTCAGTATGTAAATCACTCCCATCTACAGGTCTTTTCCCAAGCTCCTTGCCTTTTTCTTCCTCCTTTGCCATCAGCCCTGATAATGACATGAACCTTTGCTGTGCCAACATGAATGAGACATTTTATTGCAAATAGCTGCTGCATTTATTACTGACAGCATCTTCCCCAGACAGATGATCAATGAAATTATAAGCATAGCAAGACATAGTGAGATATGAACTATATCTAGAGTTTAAAGTCTGCATAGGCCTGTCAAAAGGTAAGAAAAACAGAAGTAGTATGAATCACATTTTACCAGCAAGTATTGAAAATAGACCAAGACACTGCCAGAAGGAAGCTTGTTGCAGAGCTATGAAAAAGCCTTTCCATCATCTGAGTCTTGGCCCAGCACTTTGAGTGACTGTGTACTTACTTCATTAGAGGCTTTTGTGGGTGGGAGGATCTTGAAGTGAGGAGGAGGGCAGCATGGAAGAGGACATTATGCATTGCTTCTTGGGCCATGAGCTAAGGTAATTTATAACAGCATTACCTAATCAGAGTTTTTCAGGATTTTTTTTTTAATTTGTTTGGGGTTTATTTTAAGTGACACAAAGTAGCAAGAAGATATTACAGTACCCAAGGAGACTCAGAGGTACATAGCAGGCAGTCAGGCAGTCAGCCCTTCAAAGAGTTCCTCTGAAAAGGACAGCACACTAACAGACTGGATTGTATTCTTTGTAAAATACATATTTTATGTTTAGGAAGTGTTGGAGATACAGATTTTTTTTAAAGCCACAGAGATATGGGTCTGTCAGACATTTTACAGACTCAGGCCAATGTCAATGCAATAGCACAGACTCACATTCTAGGTATGGTTGCATTTGAAACTGTCTTTCTTCCCAAGGTATATAGAAGCAGATGTACATCTCTACGTACTATAAGGAAGAAAGATCTTGTCATTAAATTACAAAGCCATGAATCAAACCCCTGTCTTTAGTTCCACTTAATTTCTGTTTATTTATTTGCAGCTGTCTTTAGACAGCTGCTGTAAATGGCACTTTTCTTGTGCCTTGGTTTCTTGCTTGAGCAAAGTCACTCATGGGAAGAAGTTCAAGGCATGACTTGAAGTTTGTTTCCTTGTTTAAGGAACTAGTTTCCACCGTTCTAGGGAGGTTCGTGACCAGGGTCATTGCAGTCATTCTGGAGACAAAACAGGTAATTAACTTATGTCCTCAGCCTGGCCAAATGGCTTGACATAAATAAATTGTTAAAACACAAACTACCTCTGAGTATATCAGCAGTGACATCCATGCAAGGGCTTAAAAACACATTCTGAACCATAAGAATTAAACCTGCCAGCTAAGATGAGATTTATCAATCCTAGCTTGAATTCTTAATATTCCTCTAGAACACAAGACATCACCTAAAATTTGAAAGCTACATGTTTACCTTATTCTCTGTTTTCGCCTTGACATCCCGGTGTGGCACCTGGCTCCCAATTAGAAAGGCGTTTCAGCACGGCCAGTAGCAGTCCTTGCATTACATGTTCTGAAACGTTCAGCAGAGTGCTAACTAGGTGCTGAAAGCCAGGTGAATTCACAGCAGCACTGAAGCTCTTATTAAGCAGCAGCAGCACTTTCTCAAAGCAGGTGGGAGGCAGGGAAGTCTGGGAGCAGAGAAGGAAGGCAATAATGTGATTAGCAGAGCCAGGGGACTGGCACAAAACACCAGAGAGAACCCAAGAAAGTAGAGAAGGAAAGAGGATAAACAAACACAGAGCAAGATAAGCTGACCACTGTATCAAAGTACCATCTTTATCAAAGACCAAAATTCTAAAATAAGAGGCAGCAAGGGGATCAATCATTTCTACCCTACTCACTGGAGACTGCAAAAATAGGAGAGCTCAACCAAGGATGAGAGTTTACCAGATTGTCAGCCAGTATAAGTCAACACAATGGAGCTTCACTCACACACACAAAACCCCCAAACCTGCACAAATAACTCACTCCTTTCACACCCTACCCCAAGCTTAGATTATGAACTTCTCAATTCCATTCCAAAATATGTTCTTTCCAAGCAATTTCATTATGAAGGTGCACTGGTGTCACTTAGAGATGCCCCATGCACTCTGACAATATTAAGATTCAATACAGCTTAAAATTTAGGAAAATATAGTATTAAGAATGGTTTTGAACAGAAAAAGAAAACCTCCATGGGTAAATGCTGATTTTCATGGGTTTGGTTTCATAACAAAAAAAATTAGAAATTCTCTGTAAGTAAAGTGCCTTTTTTAGTAAAACCTTCAATATATGTCTCAATTTTTAAAAAGCTTTTAAAAATGTTTTCTGAAGTTAAAAAAGAGCTTTGCTATTTCAAAATGAAATCTGCTTTTCTAAGAGAACCAACCTGTTGGTTTGATACTTTAGAATATATTTGTGCATTTATTAGTATCATGAAGGTAGACACCCCATTGCTAGGGAGGATGGCTTCAGAATATGAATTGTGAATTTAAACTGTCACTGACATGTAATTATACCTAAAATTACTTGCACGGGTCTCTAATCTGCATACCAAAATAAAGTACAATGCCTGTGCTTTATTAGCAGTTGAAACATTTTGGCCAAAAGCTGCAAAATACCTTTTTACTTGTGTCTGCCCAGCATGACAATACAAAGCAAGATGAACCCGAAATTCTTGCAAGTGTTGTATACATTCCTCCCGCCAGTTGGATGCCTAATCTTGCTGCAAGTAAAATCCAGTCCATAGGTCTTGGTTTTGTACCTCAGCAGTTTTATAAATGGGTTTCTACTTGATGATCATTTTGCTGGAATTTGAAAGGACTGTGCACAACGCCACTGTTCAGTTTCCAGTGAAACCTCTGTGGTTGGCAATAATGTCTTCTATAGAGAAAAAAATTAGGTTTGGGTCCTCAGTCATAGTGTGTCTTTATTGTTTTAATACACCAGACTCAATTTTCCTTGTAAAAATAGTATCTGTGCTTGCTTGGGAGCTGAGAATGGAAAAGGATAGCTGAACATTTAAGTCCTTGCACTGCTTGAGCAGATATCAGTTTTGGGAAAGTAGCTGAATGTTCATGTTACCCTGCAAGAGTTTTAGGCAACTGAATATGAAAATCTGCTTCTAAAATGAAACAGATCTGCTAATTTTGTGAGAGGAGTTACTATAAATATTGGAAAGAAGAGAGTGGTAGTCCAAAATGTGTTTGGTAGATAAGCAATTGCTCAGTTCTTCTGCCCTTTATCAGTCTAAGCAAACATTTAATACTGAGATGAAATATCAGAGGAGATTAGGTTGAACAGAGAGAAACTTGAAGCTAATTAGAAATCATGCTTCACATTATTCTTCTAGTAACAGCTGTTTTGAAATATTGCTATAGGGATGATCCCACTGCAATGCTGGCTTTTGAAAGCCTTCCAAATCCTGTAAAATGTATTAATCTGTGACATTCATATGAATAGCACAGACTAACAAAAGCAATTACTTTGTCCTCTTTGTTCTGATTTGTTATCTTGGTTTGATGTGGAGAGCCTATGCCAAATATCTGTCCCTGATACTTCTATGATTTGATTTCAGATTTATTTTCTTTAAATTATGTGGTCTATTTTGGGGCTTCAGCTAATGGAAAAACAAAGACAGCAAAACAACTTCACTATGTAGGAAAAAATATAACTTTCTTCCTTCACTTATCCCTCAGGAACCCTGGATTTGGAGGTCTTTGTTAAGCTGGTATGTTGAAATAATAAAAAAATAACAGGGATGGGAATGAAGGAAAAGGGAGGAAAGATGTTTTTCTGAAGTACTGCAAAATCTGTTACCATAGGTAGTCTGTACAAAAGTCAGAGGGGAAGGGGAAAATGCTGCACATCATAATTGAGATAGTTTTGTAGAAACAGGCAGTTGAACCACAGCAGAGAGCCTGCCTGCAGAATTCCTGAGCCAAACCAGTGCCTTCATTCTGCCTTCATTTTTTCTTTCATTGATTAAATATAGTTAAGAAGAAAAAGGCTCTTCTTTTTGTCCTGAAGATGAAACAAAGTTTGAGTGTGGGGGCATGAGGGGGAATGGCACCACAGACTGCTCCTGCGCCTTTACATCGGGAAGATGCTCTCAGAGACATTTTAAAACCACAGCCAAACTCAGGCTGACCCACAGCACACTGCTACAGCTCTGCCAAAGCATATAGGGGATGCCTGAAATCCCCAGGAGTCCTGCTAATGTAAACCCTATTCCCTTTGGATATTGGTGAGCTCTGCCTGGCCATCTCAGCAAGGCTGGGGAGGAGAGAGAAATGAGGTGTGTCCAGTTGCACTTCACGGTGACAAGGACACGCAGGCTGCCCCAGATGCTGCTAACCTGGGAATTGGGTTTAGCTTCCCATTCCACAGCAGAAGACCTTTCTTCTTTGGGAAGCACCTAGAAGAGCCTTCACCAGCCATATTTTGAAATAATAGAAACAAGACACACTTTCTAACAGTCAAAAGTATAAGGAGCTGAGAGGACAGGACTGTGATAAGGAATGACCTAGAAGTCATCATGGGAAAAGCAAGGTTAGAGTTAGGTCATCAACATCTCAGAGCCCAAAGCTCCTTATTTTCTTTGTCTCTTTAAAGCAGCCACATTGACCTGGCTGTAATTTGGATGCTATTTTTTTTCTCTGAACATCCAATTTGTTAAGAAAGAAGAAAAGGGAGAAAATGTTTTCTTTAAAAAGCCTTCTGCCTGCATTCTCCTTGAGAAAGCCAACAGACCTGAAAGATTAGTGCCATCACACCTACATGGACGGATATTTCATAAATACAAATAAATCAGTGGCCTGAAGCCACACTTGCTCAGCACAGTCCCAAGCTTTGCTGCCAGTTTTTAAAACAGAAAAAGATTTGATCCAAAAGGCCAAAAGGTTTGGATCATACCCTAAGCCTGCAGCATATCTTCTGTCCCTGGCACTTTGAAACAACATGTGAGGGGCAAGGCTTCCAACTGCCCTGGATCAAAACTCAAACAAATGGCAGAAAGGGAAGGGGCAGTCCAGGACAGGAGAATCTGACAGATGCAAGCCTGTTCAGAGTGCTGCTCTCCATGGACACAGCCAAGACAGGAAGAGAGGAGGCATGAGCAGGGAGGAAGTGGGGTGAGCACACTGGCATTAAAAATAAATAGTTGTGTCACATATTGTGTACAAGGCTTAAAGACTAGTGTTTGCTGCTGACGGGTTTTAGGGAGGTTTTTTTGTTGTGGCTATTTTTTCCCCCCTTTTAATGCATACATCACATTACCCGAAAGTGACAACTCCAATCATCCGTGCTGCCAGAGTGCAACCCTGCAGATCCCCTTCTGTGTATTCTGCTTGCCTGGGCACCCTGACACTTCCTTCGTGACAGCTCTGAAGACCTCAGGACACGATCTTTCCCTAATGCATGCACAAACTCCCGGTAATGCTGATCATCAGCTACCCAGGCAAATCAAGCCTCCCCCACATCCTCCTTCTTTTCCTTTTTTTTTTTGGTTGGTTTTTTTTTGGGTTTTTTTGTTGTTTTGTTGTTGGGGTTTTTTTGAGTCCACAGCAGGTATCCTTTCATGAGAAATTGGAATCCCATGTTGCTAAGTCACTCAGTCTTTCACTACATGCTGGAGAGGATGTCTGATGTTTCTGTCTGCTGGTGCTATTCCTGGCCCAGTTTTCTCACAGAACCTTTAGAAAATGACATCCAAGAAGTAGCTGTTCATAGTCTGTCACAGAACGCAAGAGTAGATATAGAGGAATAAAATTCATGACAGGATTCTCACATTAGATTCCTGTTTTCCATTATTCCACAACACCTGAAGGCATCTCTCTGCATTTTGCATAATCAGGCAGTCAGATTTTAAAAGGAGTCTTCAGAAATCGCATGCCCCATCCCACTTAACTGTGAAGAGTGTTGGGTTCCTAATTCACTTAGGTTCCCTTACAAAAATGCCAGTTAACACCCTCAAGTCTTTTAATCTATTTCTAGGGATTGTCATCACCTGAAAATTTGAACAAACCAGAATTTTCTGAATGACTCATCCCTATCAACAGGGAACAGCAAAAGCTCAGCTCCCGTTGCAGGAGAAAAGCTAATAGTACCCCCTAGTGTTCTGGGTGTGACCTGAAAGTCTGGCCAGAGTGAAACCAGAGACAAGCTCATTGTAGAACATGGCCTTTAGTCACTTGGCATCTTTTGTTTCCCTCTGGAAAAAGACACCTGTTGCAGTGTGATTACCTGAATGCACCTCCAAACCATCTATGTGTACCCATAGCTTGGTGTGTCACTGCTTCCAAGGAGAGGAATTAATAACCACCCTTTTGATTTAAATAAGCTCATGTGGATTTCCACCAATGAACCCTTCATTGCATTGGCAATGGTTTAAGGGTGTTCCCAGTTACCTAGAGCTGCTCAGGTGACATGCAAAAATCATTAAGGTTTGGGTAATTCAACAGCTTTTGATGCTTTATGGATCTCCTATGAGAGTTGTGTGTCTTAATTAATCTGTCAAGTGCTTCAATATCCACAGAGAAAAGGTACAGTACAATGCAAGACAAGGTTATTTATAACTCTCCCTCCTTCCTGCACACAAAGGCACATTACCTCACATTAAATCCTTTTTTAATGATAGCAAAGTAAAAAAAAATAGTGCAACTTCTGCTAACTGAATCCATTCCAGACACCTGTTTCTTGCCCTGCCAGGTCAGGAGACCAGCAGGTTCTGCCATTAACCTCCTGCTGTGAGAGCTCAGCAAATATTTTCACTTTTCTGGGCTTCTCTTCCAAGTCATCTCTCTAGAGATATTTTTCCTGTCAGAGTGTATTACCATGTGCATTTACTAAGTAGCAGTAATTATTTTGTCAATAACAAAGGAAATTTATTGGTAATCATAATAGCAGTCTTAATATACTTTGTCTTCCTGGCCTTTTCTGGAATAACAACAACTGGAAGGCATGTTTAATTTAAATCCAGGGAGACACATGTGGAGCACAGTAACCAGCAATATGTATGCAGATGATAACATGCTTGAGCAGCCTAGCCAATACAGTACTTGCAGTAGCCCATCCATCAAGGCTTAAGCTATAGCAGATGATGCAAATTTAATGACTAAATATAAAAACTTAAAATTCCAGCTAGTAGCAGCAGCTTATGAGGGGGTAGGGGAGGGAAGTCAGGAAAGCCTGTCACCTAAACTTCATCTTACATTGGAAAAGTATCTTCCTGGAGTAAGGCAAGCGTATTAATAATGCTGCAGTGCCAGCTGAGGGAAACGGCTGGTGTGTAGAAGCAATTCTGACTGTAAGGGTCCAGGAAATGGAATCTCAACAGGATAAGCCACATTTACAAGCTCCTGCTAAGATGGCTCCTTTAGCAAGACAGAAAGTAACTTATAAACAGATCACAGTTTACGCTTTGGCAGCACTCTTAGTACATGCTCAAAGTGCCCAGTCTGGAGGGAAATACACTGTAATTATAGAGACAGTGCAATTTGTGCAGGCCAGGCCACCAAATGCCCCTTGTGGGTCCTTCAGATCTTCTGGTTCTGCAGGGCATGACTTTAACACAAAGCTCATGGTGGCTTTTATTGCAGACCCCATAAGATGTATATTCAGCACTTCCTGTGATTTTTTTCTGAGTACTGATTTCTGAGATGTTTACCTTTTTCAAGAGATTGTTTTGCAATTTTGCTGTGATTTCAGTCAGTCCAAATAGCTACTAAGTTATCCCATTGCCTGTACTTAGACTCAGTGCAGCTCTCCAGGAACTGAAATGAAACACTATCTGAAGCAACAGAAGATGAGCTGAAATATTCTGGTTTTCCCTTAATCCAGGGTTCAATGTTGCCCCTCACCTATTTCCCTTTTTTGATCTATTACATGAGGTAACAGCAGTTATCCAGCAATCTGAGAAGTAAATTTTAAGGATCAGCTTGTCAACACTCACTTAAATCCACATAAATTGCTTTGAGCATAAGAAGCAACAGAATGCTGAACAGCATCACTGATGTGGTTCCCAAATTGACCCTTATATTGTCTTGCCAGCCTATAAAGGTGCAGACAATATCAAAGCTCTGTTGTTTTGTTTGGGTTTTTTTATGGGCTGCATAAGGATTGTTGTCCCCTAACACACGAAATCTCTTGGAAAAATACAGTATCTATCCCTAAATATCTTGAAATATAATTTACCACTCTGCAGTGCATAAATGATATGCTGTGGGCTCCCCATTGTGATCAAACACAGTAAGGAGAAAGGGAAGTAAGGAGAAAGGGAAAATCAGTATATAGTGGGAAGAATTCTCTCCAGAGTTACCAGGTGGCAATGTGCTGACCATAGATTTCTTTGGAAAGCTGGATTATTTTTTACTACCCAACTATTTGGTGAGCTTACTTCCCTTTTTAACTGGCCTGCTGCCTGCTTTACTATGTGTGGTAAGGGTCGGTGTTTCTGTACTGCTGCACTTGCTCGAGCTCAGCAGCACCAAGCAGCTTCCCAGAGAATAATGGGAGCTTGCTCCATGTGCCATCAGGTGTGCATACCACAGTGCCTGAATGCATGTGTCACTGCTCAGGATTACACAGCCCTGAGCAAAACGCAACCCGGCCACAGTTTGTTCTCCTGTCAGGAAGCTGAACTCACAACAAACATGAGGCTTGCATAAAAAGATAATGCACCTTTTCTAGCCACTCTGAACACAAACAAGCAAATGGAATGTGTCCCACCACTTCCTTACACTCCAATTGCCTTGTGTATGCCCACTACTCCAGAGTATATTCACAGATAGCCCACCCTTGTCTGCTGCTTCCCCACCACACAATGCACAGAAATCAGCACTTCAATTCCACACTGAACCCCTCTGGCTCTTAGTGACCTTCATGCCAAACTTTGCACTGCTGGAAATTCTGCTTTGGTTTCAAGGAACATTGAGGAAAGAACATTTTTGGTAAATGGAGTCACACAACAATTTATTGAATGCAGAATTTCTCACATCATTGCGTGACATCAATTTTCTGTGACAATATTTGCAAATATGCAGGATGCTGGGAGGCAGTGGATGGTGTCAGGCAAAAGGCATTTGAAATTTGAATTGTGGATCAGAGATAGATGGTTAAACCTTTCTGTTGAGAGATGAGGTGTAGGAAGTCTGAAGACTTCTAAGGGGCTGCTGCATCTGCTGTCAAATATTAATTTTTGTGTATACAATTTCAGCAAAATTGGCCCTGTTTCAGTGATCCCTTCTCCTCTCCACACCATCACCAATTCCAATTTAACGGGGGTTACAAAGGATACAGCACACTGGGAAAACACAGGACTTCTCCAGGTAACAGCTAGGAGGGATGCCTTAACTTAGACTCAGTGGCAAATCAGTGCAGATGGTTGTGGAGTTTCATTAAAGAAAAGGAATATGTGAGATCATGAAGAGCTATTAAGCTTATATATTTCTCCCAGTTTATCAAGATGATAAGTACACAGGCAAAGCATTAGCTGTGAGGTTTCTGCCTTCTGGTACCTGCTGTCAAATGCCCTAGTTTGGCTGGTGTAAAACTAATGCCAGCTGTACCCTAATAAAGAAAAAGACCTTGGACTTTACATGCATAACCAAAACCCAAACGACACTATAAACCTGCTGTTGTGGCATTTGTTCTCTCAAGAGTATTACAGTTCAGCATAAACTGGAGGACAACAGAAGAAGATACAGATATCTTTGTTGCACAGACCTAAAAAAAACACGTGAAAGCCAGTATTTTGAATATTAAGTCAATAATGCAAATTTGCTCTATGAATTGGGAAGTAGGAATTGGTTAGCAAGAATTGTATGTTTGTATCTTTGTTTTAACTGTGTGTCTCTTTCCCCTTGCAAAAAAAAAAATAAACAACTGCCAACTCCCCACCTCTCTCCCACCAGGAACTGGCTTCTTTTCTCCATCACTGGCATTATCCAGCCCTGACTGTGCCCAGGAATTCATTGCCTGTCTCACTGATGGTATTTCTCAGCAGTCCCTCATACATATAAGACATCATGTTCTGCCTGCAAGAAACCCACAGCATGAGAGTCAGGAACCTATTTTAAAAGGTTAGGTATTCCCTGACCATGAAAGGACAGTATTTCTGGCTATGTGCGTTTGAGTGCATATTCCCTGGCAAAATAGGACAGTGGAAAGGGCAAGAAACCAGGACTTACTTGATATTCTAGTCCTCGGGCTGGTAAAACAATATATTTGACAATTACTGTCCAGAAGCAAGTGAATTAACCAAGCTGCTAAGTCTAAGTAGTGGTTTAAACAGATACCTCTGTAACATTTTGCTGTCCTACCCAAAATTGTGACAAATGGCTTTCACTAGCTCTGTGGTCAAATTTCCACTTCAACAGAAAGAAGTGGGGTTTCCAGAGGCCCCTGCTGCATTTGCAGATGCAAGAGCTTTGTTACTGAGTACAGGTTGATCCCAGATGAGTTGCCTGGTGTTTTCACCCATCACCAACATGCCCCCATGACACAAAGATACTTCTCCATCTCTGCAGCAACTCACATTTTTGGGATCACTTCAACAGCTGCTTCAAAATGTAGTTAATTGTTTACAGGTAGAAAGGATAAATTTTCCACGTACCGTAAACTCCAAGTCAAGCACATAACAAGAAACTGAGAAAGGAAAAAGCTATGGACTGAGTTTTTATGAGTGAATCTGTCTCAATAATGAAAGGTTCACACCTGTTTTAATGACTGAAAACAGCTTTGGACAGAACACACAATTCACTGCTCCATGAACACCAGAAGCTGAATTTTCTAACCACTGAAACAAGCCACAAGTTATCCACCAATTTCAAAACCAGCATAACTGTAGCCTACACCGATATTTTTGCTGAAAGGAGGGAAATATGACAAGGATAATAGTCTTGCAGCTACAGCACTGAACTCCAAGGAACTGCATGTAGCTCCTGACTCTTCAAGGAGCTTCTTATTTCACTCAGGCAAATAACTTCAGAATAAATTCATCTCCCCTGGAATGTGACTAAAAATATATAAATAAATTTCTAAAATCATTATATACATGAGTTACTTGTTATTCTGTGTAAATAGGAATAAACTGACCACAAAAGAAAGCAGTCCTTTGATTGTGTTTGAATGCTTCTAAACACGTACTTCTATGCAATAAGCAGACAAACTCCACACTGGTTTTTTGTTCAGCCATATTAGAAGGAGCACCTTACTTTTGTCCCCAGGTTAAAAGATGAAAAAAATTGTGCACATCGCTTTGTAAATATAACCCTCTATGACAAAGAAGTCTATTATGAATATCTCGATGCCAAGTTAAAAGGACAGCCTGACAAGAAAATTGTATCATCCAGTTTGCAAAGTCTCTACCTATTTCCAAAAGTTCTATTCTCTACACTAGTAAATCTTGATTTTTTTTCGAGACAGAGCCAGTGAGCAAATTCATAAACACAGCACACAGAGTTTGTCCTTGCTCTCCCAGCAGTTTAGCCACTCCTTATTAGCTACTGGGGAGTTGGATTTTAAGTGGGCTATATTATCTTCTGTTGTGATATTCCTGTTATCTTGTCAACATCCTTTTTCACCTTAATTTGGTCTGAGGTGAAAATACTGATTTTAAGGCCACAGCTTAGAGCTGCACCCTAAATGCAGCCTTAAACACGAAGTTCTTTCTTGAAATATGCTAGTTTTAGAATCATAAGGAGAATAAAAACCATAGCTGTCTTGACCGACTTCATCGGTCCTTTTAAATAATTCACAAGTCTACACATGAAACTGTGATGTGAAGCCTATATCTTTTACCAATCTCACCAGTTCTTTAAATAATAAGCCAGAGAAAAATAAGGCAGCAGGCCCTATTCTTTTTCAGAGTCATGACATCCTTGGAGGTGCAAAAGAGTGCTCTTGTTCCAATTTTAAACCAGGAGGAAATGGACTACAGGACTTTGTTTTCTAAATGACCCTAGACTCAATACATGTCTAACAGGCTAAAGGTACCAAAGACTGATGTTTGCCTTTTCTTTCACAGTTCCATTAAGCCGTACCATTAATGCAGCAAATGAATAGAGGCATCATAAGCCATAGTGCTTTGATATTTGGAAGTTGCCTGGCTCCTGCCCCATTTTGAGTTCTTTCTGAACAGAATTTTCAAACAGACTTAATGAATCATGTTTAGTCATGCCTGAATGCTCACTGACATTGTAGCTTAAAAGCAATACCTGCTTTCAAGGGACGTTTTTGCCATATCTGCATTCCACACTACATTCTGAATTGCATTTATTTATTTCCTAGAAGCACATATACTTCACTAATGAGCAAAAACAATTTCACCTTTGCAGCTTGGTCCTTCCCCAGACACAAATGGGGAATTAATGCTAGTCTCTTCTCTTTTGTAAATAATTTTGAGATATGCTCATGGAAAAAGCCATTTAACACAATATTAATCTTTACCACTGATTTCTAGGGAAAAGTGAGCAGACCATTTTTTTCTTCTCCCCACTCCAACTACCTGCCATTCACCCACTTCAATTAGGTCAAAAATCTACAAGGAACTAAGTGCAAGAAGTTATTAGTTGAAACTGAAAGGCCAGTTCTGCAGTTTGACTCAATGCTGTTCCATTGGACAGGGGTTTGTGTGAGCAGATCAGAAGCTCCATAACAGTGTATGAGACAAGAAACAAAGTAATAGGACTCCTCTTATAAGATTTAATACTCAGCACTGTGGAACTTTCAGACACAGCCTCTCAAGCTGGGCTTTTGTTCAGGTATTCCACTACCCCAGGCACAGAGCCCAACAGCCAGAGTGTGACCTTCAGTGCCATCAGGATAAGAGTTTGGAGGAATTAAACCCAGCAGAGCTGCTCCTGCTACATCTGCTGCCAGTGTCACCTCACAACTGCAACACTGATTTCTAGGGAAGAGCACTGAATAACAAAATCTAACGCTGGTCTACAAATTCTCCAGGAATGCCGTGCTTTTCTCACTAATGTATTGTTTTCCAACCCCTAAGAGTTTTTCTTTACTTTTATTGTAGGCTGGTTGCATTTGATGTTCTTTTCACACAAATGTACCCTTGACCTGGCCACTTTTTTTCTTTTTAAAGCAACGAAGCCCATCATAATGGTTGAAAAAAGCCACTTGTTTCTGGCATCTCATAGGCAGCCTCACACATCTGAGATTCTACAAAGCACTAATATCAAAGCCTGCCAGAAGAATGCCTTATGCAGCAGGGATCGGACTGAAAATGGATGTGTCACAAATGGTAAAGGCATAAAACTGACTCATCTAATTCCATGGTGCAAGGAACAGCTGGATCAGCCAAGGGCAGGTGTGTGAAAGCATAGCCAGACATCTCTCACTGAGCCATCACAGGGGAGGTGGGCTGAGCATCAGCTCTGGGCATTCCAGGGAGCCAGGCAGATGCCATCAGGCACAAGCCTGGCTGCAGGGAGTCCCTGTAATCCTCTCTAAGTCTCAGTGGCATGTTCTAGATGATTACGCAAAACGGTGATGAAGATTTTATTTTAATGTGATTTATACTTTGACAATCTCTTATTTCAAGCAAATTATATCTAAAATAATGATACTATTTTCCCATTCTTTTCCAAGTGTCACAGAGGAGCTGGACATTTGTGGCCTAACCTTGCTGATTTCAGGGAGAAAAAGTATGACAGATCTTTCTCATTTAGACTTATCTGAAAGCTCTACAAAGAGCTCTCTCTGAGCAAGGTATATAAAGATATAGATTTGCCCATTTTGTTTTACTGGAAAAATGAAAATAAACCAAGCGAACAAATAAGGTATCCAAAACTAAGCAAAATTATCATGCTAATGAAGTTATGTGTATCTAGACATCTCTATCAGTCTGGAAAATAAAACCTTGTCTCATGACACCTTCACTTTGCGTTCCATGCACAAGACTTGGTATACTATGAGCATACACGATTTGGCAATTATATGTTCCCAAAGAAAACATGCAAGGACAGGGGAAAATCTCACTCAGATCCTTATTCCTCTGTTTATGATTTGAAGAAAGAGTAAGGATCAGAGGGTAAAAAAAACCAACCTGTCAAATCCTAAGTTCAGCTACTTGCTTTTCCTTTCAGTCTCACTCCCGTTGCTCCTAGGTAGTATTTAGTTGTTGCCAAGCAGCAGAGAACTAATTAGCGCAATGTCATGTTTCCTTGTTCTCATCCCTTGCTCCTTCCCACTTACATGCACACTGCTCCTCAACATTCCCAAAATTAAGGTAAATTGGCTGCAAGAAACAAGAGAATTGAAAGCATAGTTTTGCACTCGGCCTATGGAAACACTCCCTCCCTTAGATCACTTGTTCTTGTTAGTGCAAATCGCTCCTAAGCTTTGGTCATAGAACACATTAACATTTCCAGCCAAGCACCTGGCAGGGCTGTGCTGCTCACCTACCCCCAGCCCAGCCAGTTGAAATACAGCAGGTAATCCCACAGGAGATGCACTCACTGCAGTGTTGATGAAGCTCCCGTTGAGGGCAGTTTAGAGAATTTAGCATTTGTGCTGCATTACACATCGGAAAAAAAAGGCTGTCAGGAAAACACAACAGCTTCTGTCAATTCATTTGCTAGGATGGAAGAGATGCCTTATTCTACAATTACCCACTATAATCCATTTAGGCACACCACTTTCTGCCCATTTTGTACTTCTTTGCTTCCAAACAATAGTAACCTTTTTCAGAGTGTGGAGGGCAAAAAGATTTTGCCTTCCAAGCTACAGACTCGCTTTGCATCAGCACTCTTTTTTTAACCCAGCGATACATGTCCCTAGTAGCATGAGAAAAATTTATTCCCTTTTCAGAAGACTCCAGTCTATCTCTGTATTTGAAATAGCAGAAAGTCCTGAAAACAACTACTGCAACACTTTCACACACAGGCACAGATGAGAAAGGGATCTCAGAATGCAGAAACTGACTGCACATACAAATCTAGTAAAGGTGAAGGGGGTAAGGCGGTCAAAATAAGGCAGACAAGGCAATGCCAAGCAGAGCCTGACTGCACTGGAGACTGAGATCATCTACTTACAGCACAACAAGGACGGGAGCTTTCCAGTTCTCACAGCCACCATGCATCACCATTAGCTAAACCACTTGAATTCTCCTTTTTTCACCCCCAGCACTTTTGCTAAGTGCTAGATGTTTGTGATAAACCAGAGGCTCTACCAGAATTTCTACTTGCAAGACTGTGGCCCGAAGTCAGCCCAACAGCCTTTTATAACTTAGAAAAATCAGTAGTTATTAAATTCATTGTGTTTGGCATGAAAGCAGGTTCCAGTGTTGCCTTTCTGCAGGAGATCAGGAGTCAGTCTCACTTTTTCAAAACTGCTGGCATATCACCTTCCACTACATGGGGTTTTTTAAAAAATACAAAGGCAGGAGTTACAAAACCACACCTCTCTGCTTCCCCATTTTGACCCAATTAACTTCTATTTTAGCTCTAGCTCTTATGACCATGACATAACCAGAGGTCCCTGGCCCATGACATTAATGAAATTTCACTGGCCATTTTCCAAACATCTCCCAAGGAAAGTTCACCTATGTGGCTACCATGAAACCTAAGCGAGAGCTGGGAAGAGAAACACTCCTGTCAGTGTTGAATATATTTAATCCCAGAGAGCCAGTCAGAGATCCAAGCCCACTTAGAAGAGCATGACACTGTAATAAATGCATTGCACTGTGTTTCTTGCATCCACTGAGTCACTCTAGATATTCTTTATGTTCAGGCAGCTCGACTACCTCAACACAGTTCTCTGTCTGGCAGGGAGGGGAGGGCTGGGTGAGTGCAATGAATCTGTCACTTGCAGCAGACAAGAACATCTTGTACTTGAGCTCTTGTTGAGTAGGTTCGAAAGGCAGACAAAGCGACAGACTTATTAGATTTTTTTTTTACCAAGGTATTGAGAAGTAAAACCCTTATAAAACTCTATTAATTTAACATGTCTGTGCAAAATATCTCATTATCCTGATCAATAAGAACAATAACATTTACGAGTTAATATTGAAAATAAAAGCATTACAATCTAAACTAAGCTTTTAAGAGATCCCAGCACTCCCAATCCTTATTTTTTAGGTAATCACCACTAAAATCAAAAGACACTTCTGCAAGCTGAAATAGCTGAAACTAAGGAGACAGATTGAACCAACTCAATATCCCCCATCTCTGCTAAGCAACAGACAAGAGAGGCAAAAAGTTGTTTGCAACAATCTGAAGGGCACTTTGATCAAGGAGGAAAAGGTCAAGAGAAACTAAGCAGCACATAAACAGGAATAATGGAATGAAAGCGTGATGAGTATAAAAAAAAATTGAATTGAATTATTTCACTCTGGAATTCTCCCTTGAAGAGAAATCAATCCCTTATAATACTCTGAATAACTCTGGAAGATCCCAGTTGCAGCAGGATGTACTAATACATCTTTTGGCATTTCAAACTTCCACGATTTGTAAGAATGATGTCACATCCAATATGCCAAAAACCTAGGGGTAATGCACCACCTAATAACTCTGATTTGCTCATCATTAATACTGATATGAGTTGTGTATGGGTGTGAAGAATTTATAGGATTTTTGGAGCAAGAACAACTGATAATGGTTATTACACTAGATCGGTTGACTGTTAACATCATGCTCTTGAGCAAGCATGTGTTGTTCAGAGAAAGTAAGCACCTTTAAAACCCAGTGCCTGTGTCAAATCCCACGACATCTGCCTAAATATTTTAAAGGCAGCTTCTTATCCTTGTTGGTCTTACAGCATCGCTGACACCACTACTTAAAATTAGCAGACCTGAGAGAACTTTCTACAACTCAGCTTTTCAGACTTTTTACTTGGTTTCAGACAGTAAGCTTTGCGTAACTATTGAAAAATCATGGCTAGAGACACAAGAAATGAATGCAGCAGGCACTGCATATTTCTGAAGAGCTACATTTCACTCCCTTCCCCGTGATTTGCCTGCCGCATGTCTCTGAATGAGTCATCAGTGCAGGGGAAATACCTCCAAATTAGCAGATTAGGAACAGCAGATCCTGCAGAACTGGGCAGACTGTCACAGCTATGCTCCTTCCAGATCCAAGCCCTCTATGCCCATGCACCTCTGATGACCTTGGACTGCACAGCTCCGGACATCTTCCTGCCAGCATCAAGCAGTGTAGACTCAGCACAAAACCTCACCTGGACAAAAAGCATTGTTCTTCAAGGGTCTACTCTTCCTTAGGCACACAAGCCAGTGGCAAAGTGGGGAATTCAAATGGGGAAGAGGGAAACAAAGGCACACGGTGCTGATGCACCCACTCAACCCAGCAATGCCTTCAGAAACAGATCCTGGCCCTCATGCACATCCCTATCAGGACACAGGAGTACAAACCTATTACATAACTTACACTGAATTATGCAATCCTTTAGTGCTAATTAACAAGCAGAGGCTATCACAAGTTACCAGCTAAAGCAATCTGAGAAATGAATAAACATGACCTGTTTTAATAATAGCCAACCCATGCTTTTGGGACAAGAAATTGTGCATATTACCCCAGGAATAAAAGTTACTGAGCTTTAGAAAGTAACAGGTTCACTACTAGAATTAAAAAAGACAAAACCAGGAATACTCTTGTTTGCATAAGTTGCAGTTGGTCTTATTTGGTAAGACTCTAAGTGTCCTAATTCGGTTTTAAAAGTAAAATCAATTGTAAATTTATTTAGAACAATTTACCTGCCTGCCTGTTTTACATCACTGGGCCTGTATTGATTGGTTGAGAAGGAACTCATTCCAAATTGCATTGATTTAATTCATTAGAAAATTTTTAGCAAAGCATATTTTGTTGTTTCGGGGCAGAAGTACATAAAGCTCCATTTAGAGACAGCAGAACTGAGCCGGGGAGGTATGGGAGGGGGCTAGAATTTCTCAAATAAATGAAATTTACAAGCAGCAATATGAATCATCTGTTTCTGATGAAAGATCTGTTTTCTAAACGATAAATAAGAAAAACTAGGACAGGAAAAAGCCTAGATACATTGATAGGGGAAAAAAATACAGTTGGTGATATAAGAATGGGGTGAATAATGCATAAATAGCACAGTGTATTCGTCGTTTTAACAGACATTTTGATTTATGGATTTAAGTGCCTAAAATAGCTCAACAATTTATAAATCATCTTAAAATCAACAGATCCTGAGTAGATTTGTCTGGCTTTACAGCAAGGCAGCTGAGCTGCATTTGTTACCTTAGCAACTGAAGGTACCTCTGTTACCATGGCTACTGTTCCTTTAAAATACGGTTGGCAATTCCTCCCTCCCCAACTTTTGTGACTATTTTGAAAAGGCATTTAAAAAACAAAAAAAAATAAATCCTACTCTGTCACCACTTGCACTGAGACAAAAAGTCTGCAAAATGCAAATTTTGTCAACCCACAATGCCAGGTTAAAGATAAGCTATTTTTTCAGCTGCAAATCTTTACCTCTGTGAGACACTATTATGAAGAGCTTAGATCTGGGAATCTACAATCTTGGATTATGAAGAGCTTGATCATCACATACTCAGCTCAACAGTTCACATCAAAACCCAGCTCTGCTGCTCACTGGAAGAAGTGGTGCAGAAATGGACTCCTACCACATTGCAAATTCTCTGTGTATCAAAGCTCCCCACAAACAGGCAGCTGCCTGGATTGCTAAATGAGATAAGAGAAAAAGGGTCAGAGATCCTGGATTCTTGTTTCTGAGGCAGATGAAGTGGCAACAGGGAGTGAGTGCATTCACCTCCCCAGGCTCCAGTCAGCCCCCAAGATGTGCTTCCTTTGTCTGGAAAGGTTGGCTTTATGGGAGGGAACCATTTACTGCACTCAAATTAGTGTCCTCTGAATTATTCTGATGTTAGAGTGGCATTTATGTTGCTAAACTGCAAGTAATCTGCTTAGGAAAGTTGCTTGCACCTAATGCATCAAGACAGGAAAAAGCTTTTCCATCTTTCCAGGAAATTGTGCACCTTAATCGGAGATACAGCACATTCAAGGGAGAGGTCACAATGCCTCTTTAACCTCATTGAGGTTATATTGCAAGTTAAAGATGAAAACATTTCAAGCGCTGACCAAGAAATAAACAGTTTTTTAAAATAATCACAAACTTTGATTTGGGCATCTTCTGATTCCCAACAAGCTCTATGTTTTAAAATATCCTTTAACTTTCCCACCCTAGGAAACAGTTTTTTGTGCTCCCCCACAATATTCAATTACACATAGTATTATAAGCAGGCTTATGGCAGCACACAATTGCCACAAATCACTTAAAAATTAGAAAGAGAGCAAGGGAAAATAAGCCCTCCAGAGTGAATGCTATTTTTCATCCTTGTTTGCTAACAGAATACCTAGCTTGAACACAAGCCCTGCCTTTCTCCTCTCTTCTCCAACTTCACCCCAAATTCCCTCTCTCACTTTCCCTTAAATTTTTAAGCAGTTTTGTGCCTACTATATGGATTCTTGCTAGGGAAGACTTCCAGAAGTGATTAGTGACTTCTGGCAATTCACATTTATTCAAAGTTTGGAGTCTCCAAACCAAAATTTCCTGAAGGGCTAAATTTTAATAAGTCATCAGTCATAGTAATATATCTGATAAGATTTCTTAGTGTTGAGGACTTCAAAGTCGCATGGCAAAGTATTGAGGACACTAGAAAGGGCAGTGGAAATGTTTTCACCCTTTTCTTAACCCAGAGTGACCATTTCCACAGGCCTTGATGACACAGGGTGGCACAAAGACCAAAACTCTAAGAGACTACACAGATCTGAGCACTATGCCCCCCATTCTTTACACCCCACACACACATTTGCTGTGTGTTGGACTCTCTGCACTGCAAGGTTAAAAGGAAGAACATGGCTCAAACACTGAGCTGGAATTTCACAACCAGACAGCTTTGAGCTCTGCAAACACAAGTTCCGGAGGACCATAACTTGGCCAACAGACACAGTACCCTAACAGCAGCCCAGTACTCCACATTTCACAGATTGTCCACCCCTGGGGAAGTTTAGATATTAAGATAAAGATTTTGAACACCATCCCCTAATTTTAGCCCAATTCAAGTTGTGTAGTCAAAGTTAAAATACCATACTTGAGAAACACAGGCTCTAAACACAATCACCTTATCTGTGGACAGAAGTAGTACCTACTTGTTTTGCCTTACAAAACAGTTGCAGAGATTGTTACCTACATTAACATTTCAACAGCAGTTCCAAGATGTAGAGTTACACACTGTTAAATGCTACAGTGTTTTGGCTTCTTTGTAGTGCAGGTAGAGGCATAATATTCAAATAGAGCTATTTCAAATGGAAGGTATTTCCTTTATGTCTGAGGTTTGAATTCAGAAAAGGAGTTGATTCTTCAACCACACTTAGTATTGTACCTGCTTGTGCACTTAAATAAACCTAAGAAATAAAAATACTCCACAGATGATACAGCCAGAAGACAGTAAACAATAATAGATGAGAGGAGCCTATTATCCAACAAGATGTTGAGTGTACTGCAGAACACAAACTAAACACAGGTGCATAATATTGCTAGCAAACCTTTTAGAATATTATACATTCCTTTTACCTTGTGCAGTGAGCAAATTTTCTCTAGGTTTAGGCTATGACTTACTTTGTGACCCTTCTGAATATTTCCATCTTTCTTTTGACCTTGACTCCACAAGAAGTTGGTTTTAGAAGTATTTGCTTGTTGCTCATACAATACACCTCCCAGGAGGAGTTCCAAGGCTTCTTCTTGAGCCTTTTGTAGCCCCAGCTGAAAGGGGTTAACAGGGAGATGTACTTGGTGCAGCACCAGATGAAAGAGTGGCCCTCACCTGCAAAGGGCTGTTGGGAGCCCTTTTGACAATGCCAAGCAATCAGCTCTGCAGCAATATCCCTGGAAATCCTCCCTCTGCAAGGCCTCCACAGCTGCCAACACTGAACTTGTTTATGGGAGAGGTGGTCATTACATGTAGATGATAGAAGGGTTGGTGTCACAGGTGTTACATATGACTCACTAATCTAGCCTTGAAAACATAACAAGGAGAACAAGACTTTTTCATTGCTCTCCTCCATATAAGACAGAGTTTTTGCATGTTTGAAGGCTACTACTCTGGCTAGATTGGGTACAGTAGGAGAAAATATTGTAGCATAGAAAGAAAGGATGCTACAGCTTTCTCCTTGAAATCAGGATGGTGCTGTCAGCAAGGGGGGTGACAATGTGCCCTACATGCTCTGTGTCACTTACCATGGTGGCAGCTCAGGCCATGGCAGATACCCTCATGAGTCTGGGTTGTATGTTATGCTTTCTGTGTATATCACATCTATGCTTGCCCTCAAAACAATGGAATCTCACCAAAACGAAAATGGGCTGTGCATTATCCTGGCACAAATTAAGGTGTGCAAGAGCCTCTGCCTACCTAGGGAATGAAAACATCCTCTGCTTTTCAAAATACTGTCTAATTTTTTTAATAATAAATTTTTAGGGGTTTTCTTTTGGTTTTTTTAATAGTTGCAATT
>VWYI01036650.1:49695-78074 GCA_013399455.1 Anthoscopus minutus | reverse complement strand
GGCAGGGGAGGGAAGTGTTCTGGAAATTTAATTTTAATTTTTCCCTTTTTTTTTAGATTTGTTAATAAAACTTTCTTTATAGTCTAAGTTTAATCCTGTTTTCCTTTCTCCTGAAATCATATCTCACAACAGAGAAATGAGTAAGTGTACTGGTGAGTTTAGCTACTTCTAAACCCACAATATCACCACAGTGAGTGGGGAGGAAAAAATAAAATAAAAGAAATCCCCCAAGCAATCCTGCACAGACCTTCTTAGGTGCAAGAGGCTGGTTTTTGCTTTAAAGCATTCAGTGCTTCTAGTAACTCTGAGAACGTAGAAAATATTTCCTCATCTTACCCTGTTAAACTAATCAATAGTTTTATATAATACAAGAAATAGAATTTATTGTCCCTTCCTAACTATTGTAAAATGGTAAATTACTATTTATCCAATAAAGCTGATTTGAGAAAAATATTTCTTGAGGTATCTTCATAGTTAGAAAACTCCTGAAAGTTCTGTCTTCTGTATTATTGCTGTATAATGGACTTTTTGAGTTAATCCTGTCAAAAACATTCAACAGATCAAAACAACTGAGTGTGGCAGAGCACAGTGATCATGACACTTCTGACCTCCACCCAGGTATTTTTTCAGCTCTTAAATTAACTTTTGCATACAAAGGGAGAAAGATACAGGAAATACTGAGGTTATACGTGTGTGAATAGAAAATGACTCACCACAGTCCTTTGCTTGTTGGGCAGGAAGACTCTAACAATAGGCTTCTGTGGAGACTTAGGGTTATTCCGTGACATATCAGCAGGGTTTTGATAAACTGAAAGGGATGAAGGTGCTACAGAGAGGCTAGAGGAGGAAGATGATGCAACTGTGTCTGTTGAAGCTGAACTGGAGACAGAGAAATCAGTTCCATTCCCCATGGATTCCAATAACTGCTGTTCTCTCTGCTGTAGAGCATCAAGCTTGCTGGTGTACTCTTCATAGGCCTGTGAAGGAAAAGCAGCTGTTTTAATCATGTAGTAGCCTCAGACAAAACCAGAAATCTAAATTCGGAACAAGCATGAAACTAAACACTTCCTAAACTAACACAAATTTCCCAGGAATATGAACAAAATGATCTGGTCAAATTTTTCAGGATACAAGGAAGAACATAATGTTAAACCTTCTGAACCAACAAGTAATGTTTTAATATGTTTAATGAAAAAAATGATTGAAGAAATCGTAAGTTACTGTTTCAGAGCACTGAAAATTCTAATTCACAACCACTAAAGAAGACAGAAATCTTTAACCAATACTGTCAGCTGCATTGCTGAATTACCATGCTCCAGATAAATTTATCATTCTGTTGGAATGACAGTTAAATACTTCTAATGCAATAATTAAGAAAAAGCTCAAATCTGCTTTTTATCATCTGTATCTGACTCCTCACCTAGCTCACTGTCCACTATCTTTCACCTCTGGCTCTATCCTTTCATATCAAATAGTACAAAAAATGTTTTTCAGTTAGAACACAACACAGTTTTTCCATTTCAAAGCCATCCAAAAACACGTAAAAGTGATTCTTTGAACGTTTAACATCTTTTCAGCATGTTTATGTAAAACCTGATTACACAGATCAAATTTCTTAAACAACTGTAAACATCAGTAGTATTAAATTTGTCCATTAAGTCTTTAATAAATGTAATCAAGTTAAATATTATTGCCAAGATCTATAAAACAAATCCATAATCAGCATATATTTTTCTTTAAAGATTGTTATCTGCAACATTGTAACAAGAAAATTTTGATCAGTATTCAATACTAGAACCATTCATTCAGTATATAAATTAGTAGAATATCTTTAAAAACCTGAATCAGTTAAGCAACACGTGTTGCACATTACAGAAAGAAGTCAGTGATAACTGACATATTTAGACCTTTACAGAAAAGAAAAACAAAGATCTTAGAAGCCTAACATGTAAGCAGCAGGGAATGGAATTTTCTACTTTTCTCTATGGCAAGACCAAGATCCATACCAATATGCATAAATTCTTCAGTGATTTTTCAAGCATATTTATACAAAAGAAAAATACTTCCGTTTTTTTTAAATTACTTATTTTACTTGCTTTCCTACTGTTTTGTTCATAACTGTTCTGCTAATTAAAGTTACAGTTAAATTAAAGAACTGGACTGACCAAACAGTCTGCAGCATGTACATTTGGAAAAGAAAAATAAAGAGAAAAAACAAAGCAATTTAGTAGTGCAGGCACAAGTACTACATTTAAGCAGGAATTAATTTCTCCAGGTTAAATGCGCAGGCTCAACTAATCCAAACTGCTCTTGCTGTGTAAAGAGTGGTCCATCCCTCCCTTTTCAAGAAAGCTAAGGCTCCCAGGATGGACCTATGTTCAAAATGTGTCGTCAGCCCCCCGCTGTTAACAAAGAAAATGCTAATTTGACAATGAAGACTAAGAAGGAAAAAGCATTTTAAAGAACAGAGGTGAACAACACAATTGCAAATTCTAAATTTTATGGGTTCCACTACTGATATACATCCATTAGTTGCCAGAAACTGAGAACTATTTAATATTTCTTTTAAAAACTGAAGATGTCTAGCATTTCACAAATAGACCCCAAACTCTGTGACTTAAAACCAAAACATTCTCACTCTAACCCAACTATACTGTCAAAAGGAAATGGAAAGATTGCACAATTATAAATAATGGCATTTTTTGGCCATACAGTAACACGTGTGTCTCTCCTGCTTCCAGGATCAACTTTGCATGGAAACTTGAGTAAAAGTTCCATGTGTCAAGAATTATTTTCAGTAAACAAAAATTAGGAAACATAAACTGTTACCATTTGACCAATACTGTTCTAAATACTTACTTCCCTTTCTCATGAACATTGCAAAATATTATTCAAACACACGCAAGATTACATTGCTTCCGGACACTCGTGGGTTTAGTTCCTTCACAAAATTACACATAACTTTCAAAATATTCAATCCTACAATGTTTACATTGGCAGCTTAATCTGTCACTAATGCAAACTCTAAGTCAAATGATTTATCTTAAGAGAATAAACAATGAGTATGGAAAGCTGGGAGCTGCAGCTGGCTTTGGGCTCTGTACCACTGATTTCTGCAAAAAGCTCTGTATTTTTTTTGAGAACAAAAGCTCTCAAGTACCATACAGTTATTTGGTATCATAGCAGAAGATGCCACAGTAAAACAAAGTGACTAGAAATGCACTGCTAGACTTTAAACACATTTTTCTCTTTTTAAAGAAAATTTATTTTTATAAAAAAGGAGCTACAGTCCATCCAGCAGAAACAGAATATCTCCAATAAAATTTCATTTCACAAAGGTTAAGCACATTGGGGAAACAAAGTTTTATCTGATGATTAGCACCAATAGACTGTACAAGAACAACAGCACCAAGTCAAGACAGAATTATTCTCTAGAGGTAAATTCAAAGATTTTTACATCGGTAAAGCTGATCTATGGCATGTATTTGTAGCTAAAAGGAGGATCATGTTGCAGATTCGGCCTATTTGCTAAACTGACCTGCAGCAGCACAGCTGCTGCAGACAGGAATCAACACCTACACAAACCTTCAAATCAGTCAAGACCCTCTGGATCAACTATGAGGCTGATTTGTGACGGTGTTTTTCAAAAATGAACTAAAAAGATTAAAATTAAGTCTGTCCAGAATCAACAACATGAAAAATATTAAGAAGAATATTCAAACAAATCACTAAATTAAGGATTCTAAAGGCATTTCAGAAGGAAGAGGTTAGGAAATCTAGATTGCAATCCAATCAGTTTACATATTCCCATTAAGAAGTGAGTAATGTTCTATATAAACCTTAAATCTTGCTTGATATAGAATCACAAGAGAGGAAAAGAAGGTTGGAAGATATCTGCAGAAGTCATCTAGTCCTAACACACATTTAGCACAGAAATAATTTTTAAGTTCAATGAGGTTGCTCATGGCCTTGCCAAAGCAAGCTTTTCAAGTCCTCAAAGATGGAGAGCTCACAACCTCTGGGGAGCCAGTTCCAGAGCTCAAACCCCACACACACAATGAAGAATTGTCTCTTATGAAATGAACTTGATGCTCACTATCTGTGACACTGCCCCTTCCCCATTTGCTGCGCAGGTCTAGGAAGAGTCCGACCTTCTCTTTAGGTTGAAACACCCTGCAGATTCCTCCTGAAGCATCTCTTCCCCTTGCTGAACACCACCCCAAAGCAGCCACACCAGAAATGAGTGGATGGATGCCTCTTCATTTGCTGCTGCAGCCCAGTGTGCAGGTTGCTACTGGTATCCTGAAAGTCGGTCACTGACAGCTCAGATTGCTCTCAACTTGGCGTGAATTCAGTTTCATTTCATAAAGTATATATTTGAAAAGTTAAATATTAGATTAAAATCATCATAACTTGTCAATCTACACATAATCCTATGGCTATCAAACAAAAAAAGAATTTTAATTATATTGCATATCAGTATATTTGCATATCATGTAACAGTCTCATTCATGTGAGAACACCCCTGAGACTTCAGCTAAGTAAAATGCATCAAGGCCTGATAAGCTGCAAAGTCAAGCTAAAGCATTACAAGATATGTTTATATTCAATGTGCGCACATGCCAAAATGTGCTCTCTTATTCTGATGTATATATTCTGAAGTTCTAACTGTTGTATATACTCAGGAGCAGCAGCCTTAAAGTTACTTTTTAAATGTTGCAACCTACTGACAAAATAAGAACAGACCTCAGAAGTCAATAGAATTTGAGAAACATTATCCAGATATGCTAAAAGAGTTCTGTTGATGAGGACAAAGGATTGTCTCAAAAATATGTGTATTTTTTTTCTTACATTATTATTTATATTATATTTGTAATTTGTTTTCTTGGACCATGACCAGGCTACAGATTCTAGTGAAATCATCTAAGGAAATAAAAAGCAACAAGTTAATTATTTTTTAAACTTCATCTGTGAGAAACTCAAGTAGCAAAATATGATTTCTCCTTCTGTCTGTCCCCTATTACATCTGGTTAGAACACCAGTCCAAATTTAAGCAAATAACTGGTTTTGCCACAGTCTTCCTCTTCCTCATTCAACTTTAGATAATATCCACACACTGCAAGATTCAAAAGCCTAAACTACAGGTTCCTGGTCTTTGAAACTGAGATAGTGTTTCTATTTAAAAGATGTCTGACCTTTTAGGCTGTTGATCAAATGCAAATCCCACCAAGTTAAATGGGAGCTGAAGATAGACAGTAACATACGTCATGATTTCTTCATTTAGTAAGACTCCTAAATCTGTACTTAGTCTAACTTTAGACACTCCAGTTTTGGTCCAACATATTTGAACAGCATCTGTTAGCAGGCTGGTAAAAACCAATCTGAAATTCCTCAGAGGGCCACCAGGTTTCCCAGTGTCTATATGCAGCGTTAGCGTTTTCCTGGAATCCCACAGTCTGCGACAATCTGAGATTCATCACCAAAATCTATTTTAGACAGTATCTGCATGCTGTTGCAATAAGCATACTTCAGATCAGCAAAGAGGTAATCTTCTTTAATTAACTAATTTGACCTCCTGCATGGATTCTTCAGATACAGGAATAAGAAATTAAATACTCTCCTGACATTCAACAGTCCAACTCTCAAAACTGAGAGCAAGAATGTGTCTGAATAAAACACGTCCAGGCAAAGAGCAAGCTAGGAAAAAAATAAAAATAATGGCAGCTGGGGGTAAACATACCTCTACGTAGCCCTACGATTCTCATTTTAAATTGCTTCCAACAGTAGGAGTAAGAAAGAGAATCATTCCTTCAAGACTGTATTAGAAAGCTGACTGAGTTTTAAAGCTTGTGTTGATACCAATGTAATTCTATACATTTGCATACTGTTTCATTTTGGCTGGAGTCCAAATCCGAAAAACCAATCCAAACCCCAAAAGACCTGGTAGCTCTAACAGTCTTCAACTGTTAACTGGAGTAACCAACAGGTCCAGAATGCAACACCATCCCTGACAACAATTTACATACAAATGAATGTGTCAATACTGTTTCAGTTCTCACAGGTAAGTGCTGGTAGGTAATACTGTAGACATACAGGAATTGGAAAGTTTAAATAGGTAAGGCCTCCCTGAACAGTGACTAAGAGTCTACAAAGGCTAACAAATCTGATTAAGTCGTTTAAGCACGATCCCTCCCTTCTAAGTTTGAGCTGAGTGCTATTGGCCAGCCTGGGTCTGTGCAACCCATTCCAGTTCGTACACAGCATTTGTTACCAATATACACGCTTTTATTCTCCCTAACTTAAGATTATCTTTTTTCAGTAGTATTTTGTTGGTAGAGACAAAAGAAATATAAATTTTGATGGAGGTCCGAAATACACAACTGCATATTTTAACCATTTTTGCTAAATGAATCCCAGATTCTTCCAGTATCATAACATCAGCCTTCTTTGCAGTAAATATTTCCAGTATAGACAAACCCTTAGGAAAGGGTTTTTCCACCGTGAGTCACAAACTACGTATTTTGGGAAACAACATTTGAAGGACTGATATAATGCAGTAAGAAATTATGTGGGAAGACAAAAATCACTGATGTTTTCAGCTACTGAGGTACAGAGTGCTTCCATAAAGTGTGGTGAAACCTACTGAGAAGCTCCTGCAGCCTCTTTTCCAGGAGAAAATAAAAATACAATTAATAATACTTCTATATCTACTGAGCCAAGCAGTTATTTCAAATATTTGGAGCACCTCTCCTATGAAGACAGGGTGAGAGAGTTGGGGTTCTTCAGCTTGGAGAAGGCTCCAGGGAGACTTTACAGCACCTAAAGGGGCCCTGTAGGAAAACTGGAGGGGGGCTTTTACACAGGCATGCAGTGGCAGGACAAGGGAGAATGGCGTTAAATTGAAAGAGGGTGTGTTTAGATATTAGGAAGAAACTGTGAGGGTGGTGATGCATGGAACAGGCTGCCCAGAGAAAGTGAGAACATCCCATCCCTGCTCTAGGCCAGGCTGGTTGGGGCTTTGAGCAAGTTCATCTACTGAAAGGTTCCCAGCCCATGGCACGGAAGGGTTGGAATTTGATGATCTTTAGGGTCACTTCCAACTCAAACCATTCTGTGGTTTGACAGTGATTTCCAGGGGTCTGTTTGAGCTGAGGTCACACACAGCAATAGGAAAAGCTAAAAACCAAGATTGCATAAGAAGAAAATTTGGCTGCAAGCCATTTTTGGATTTTAATACAGTCATTCATTGCTTACTAGATTTACTCTCTCTTCCAGACAGAACAAACAGAAAAGTTTTTCTTACCATCATATTAGAGAACATTGACAAGATTCCCAAAGCTGTCACTAATTATAATAATTAGAAGAAAATTGTGTAGTTAATGACAAATGTTCTTTTCTTTCTTCTGTACATTTTGTTTTCTCCCTCTGCACCTTAGACACATACTCAGAAGTCTCTCTGCAGCTTTTGTCTCCCTCCTGAGCTCTAATTTTCCTGCCCAGGAAGGACCAGGGCAAGTAACTTGCTGCCCACCAGCTTCACACTACATTTTTCATTCAAGCTTGCATGCTCTGCTCTACTCCCCCTGCTGCATACTCACCTTCATAAGACCATCACTGAGGAGTGATGGATCAATGTATGAAGATACCCCTAAACCTGAGTACCCCCTCTTGCAGGAATAATTAAATATATGCTGAACTCAACACAGCACAAGTAAATCACTTTCAATATTTCAAGAAAAGCATTCCTCTTTCGTAATCAGTTGATGAAACTTGAAATGATGGCTGCAACAACAGCTGTCAGTTTTAAAGTTCTTTTGATGTTAAATGCATTAACACCCTCTCCTGAATTTGGGCAAAAAAAATAAATCTGAGGGGGGCGAAAATTTTGTCTTCACTCTCAGATGAATACAGAAACAAATCTTCTATTTCTTTAGCAATTGTAACTAAGACATAAATTCCTTTTTATTTTTAATTGAGACGTATGTTTTATTTTCAATGCACAAATATTTTTACTATAACCTTTGAATGCTCAATTTTCAGAACTATTTTCTTGTTGAATTCTTCACTTTTCTCACAAGCTTCTGCTTCCTCCAACCATTCTTTTCACTTTTAACTGAAAGGCAATGCTGTCACCAGGTTCAACCACAAATTCACTTGACAGGTCTTCAGAGGCAGCTCCAACATAAGTCAAGAGGCAGTGTACAGGGTGCTGCAAGTTCTGTGAACACGAGCAGGTAGTGAGAAGTGTAGTAAATTAAAAATGTAAAGCCAGGCAGGAGTACAAAAGAATCAAACAAAACCTGTGATACTGAAACTCTACACATAGAAGACAGATGGATAGCTGTCAAACTTGTCAGAAGAATAAAAATTGCCATGGTTTTGCAGGAAATATTGCAATAAAACTAGATGTTTACATCTAGTGAAAGGCAATATGGGTGAAAGCAAAAGTGGTCATTTGCAGATGCTTACCTAGCATTTAGTTATGGCTAATTTCAACTTTGCTAGAAGAAAACATGCTTGCCGATAGCAACCTCAAGAAATTATCAAGAGGCACAATTTACTCTATTAAGGAGTCCTTAAGAGTCACTCGCATTTTATGGAAGATGCAAAGAGGTCAGAGAAGCAGAAGGATTTCAGAATCAGCATTAGTACAAGCTGAGGAATGAAGGGATTGAGAGCAACCCTGCAGAATGGAAAGCTGGACACAAGCTGGACATGAGCTGGCACTCACAGCCCAGAAAGACAACCCTATCTTGGGCTGCATCAAAAGCAGTGTGGCCAGCAGGTCAGGGGAGGTGATTCTGCCCCTCTTGTGGGACCCCACTGGAGTGCTGCATCCAGCTCTGGGCTCCCAACACAAGGAGCACATTGATGTGTTGGAGAGGGTACAAAGAAAGGCAACAAAGATGATGAGAGGGCTGGGGTGACTCTCCTATGAAGACAGGCTGAGAGAGCTGAGAGATGATGAGAGAGCTGGGGTAGTTCAGCCTGTAATAGTTAAAGGGCCTTTTGATATTTAAAGTGATCTATCAGAAAGATGGGGACAGACTGTTTAGCAGGGCCTGCTGTTACAGAACAAAGGCTGGTAGTTTTAAACTAAAAGAGGGTAGATCCAGACTAGACATGAGGAAGAAAACTTTTATGAAGAGGGTGGTAAAACACTGGCATAGGCTGCCCAGAAAAATTGGAT
Organism: Anthoscopus minutus; assembly: GCA_013399455.1. Lineage (NCBI taxonomy): Eukaryota > Metazoa > Chordata > Aves > Passeriformes > Paridae > Anthoscopus > Anthoscopus minutus. Next base: position 68,884 of record VWYI01036650.1, on the reverse strand, counting down.
GGGGCTCTGAGGAACCTGATGTAGCTGAAGATGCCCCTGTTCATTGCAGGGAGGGGTTAAACTTTAAAGATCCTTTCTAACCCAACACATTCTATGGATCTAAAGCAACAAAGGGAAGGGTAATGCAGTTCAAGTAACACACTAGCGAAATTATCCATACAGATTCTGGGTAAAAACAGGACTGTATTACAGCCAGAAACAAGTTTTTGGCAAAGCAATAAAAATAGAAAGATCAGAAGATGATGGATGGAGTCTGAGTTCCATTACCTTCCCAACCAAGCATGTTGGTGAAAGTACACAGACCAAGACCTCGACACAGACTACAGGTAAGAGCTTAAGGGAAGAGGAGCTCTCCACAGAAGTCAGTGATGACAGGTACAGAACTTGAGCCCCAGACACTAACTGTACATGGGAAGTTTGCCATTTCTAACACATGTCAGACAGACATTTTTTTGTTTCAAAACTACTATGTTTTCTTAGCTCTGCATATCCTAGAGGCAAACATGTTCTTTCACACTTTATCACACTACATTCAAAACTTTTTACATATAGCTTTGTCCTTCTACGCTGCAACTAGAGTTTTTCTGGCCCTTTCTCTGACAAGTGATAGAATACACAAAATCAGAACATAAGCTCTAGCAGTAACAGGTTGGATTCAGATAAACTGCTATCAAATAAATGCTGAGAACAGAAAGCAAGCCCTGTCTTGACCAAGCCAAAAGGTGGGAAAGGCACAGAAAGAACACACTAAGCAACTACTGCTGGATTGAAATGAACAGTCAAAGGTACAGAGTAATCTTGCTTCTAACTAGATCTGGCTCTCAGTAATAGAGTTTTTGTTGTTTTTTTTTCTTTCACACTTTAGTTCTACCACAGGAAGTCTATGCATTAAACAAATTACAAGTCTGCAGCATTTAATACTGTTCACTTTGATAAACGCATCTGAGGATGATCTAATCTATGCTAGTGCCCTGGTTCAGGACAAATTTCAGAGGAAACCTCCAAATGGGGTCTCTCTTCAGGAAAAAAAAGAAACAGATTCAAGCTGCCTCTCTCCCAACTGGTTTGGGAAAAAAAAATTTCCTTGAAGGAAAGTGGAAAAAGTTGTTTATTTAACAAGCAAAATATTCACAAGCATAAAAAATGGAATGATATTAAACAATTAAACCTCTCGCTGTTCAAAGAGATGGCAAATCCAGGAAAGTCCTTGCTGTGAGGTGCAGCTCTGCTCGCTCAGTCTCTTATCAATCTCTCAGGCACCGGAGAGTGCCAAGGCCCAGGCCCCGGTGGGCCACAGGCGTGGGCTCCTGGGATGTTCTGGGTTTCCAGTCCAGAGCAGGTTTGAATGGATCCAAGGAAAAAGGAAAAAAAACCACAGTCCAGGGAACTTCCCTGCCCCAGCTAGCTAAAAACTAACTAAAAGCAAAGGAGAGCTCTGTCCCGCTGTCTGTCCGTGCTGCAGACAACACAGTCCGGAGAGAGCTGTGGGGGAGTGAAGGCTGTTTCTGAAAACAAACTGCGGCTTCTTCTTTCTCTTCGCTCTCAGAACCAGTCTTAAAGGTGCAGAACTTAATATGTAACATAAACAGAACATACGATTTGGGGTTACAGGCATCATACAGTCACTCCAGGACAGTTAGTGACCATTCAAATAAAAAGTTCCTTTCCTCTCTCATCTTCTAGATCTTGGCTCACAGCTTCGAATTCTTTCCCTTCCCTAATCTTTATCACAGCTTTGGGGCTCACTGACTTCATCATGATCAGGTTTAAACTACTACCTGGATAGTGGAGTAATCCAACAAAACCAGGATATTTTCCTTACAGGTTAGTGACTAGCAGAGGTTTAGTCACTGCCGGTACTGCAAGTACCCGAACAAAGGAAGTGGAGGAAATGTATAGCAAAGAGCTGGGAAGAACAAGCAGTTCATTTCAGCCATGGTGGGCTTTTTCCACAGGACCGTCTCATGGAATAACAACTGCAAAAGCACAATATCTCATGGGATAACAACTGCAAAAGCCCCTTTCACCTTCTTCCCAATGGCTTGTGGCTCCCTAGTCAGTACCAGCACTACTTGTTCCAAGACATGCTCATGATCCAGGGATCACTGCCACAGAGGAACACCCTGCTCTGCCTCATGGGCCTATACTACCATGCTGATGAGACAGAGCTGGAGCCTCATCTCAGTGGCACATGGGTCCACTGAACCTGAAAATCTGCTTTCAGCTTCACAGTCTATGGTCACCAACTACTTCAGACTTACTCTTCATGCTGTCATAATCATTTCTCAGTACCTATTTATGACTGCAAATGCTCTTTTCCCTCTCAAAGGCCTACAGAGCTTCCAGTAACAGACCTTGGTTTTAGTTTCAATAAAAGCAAGTGACAAATAGCTGTGATGAACTAACTTCCCTACCTCAAATCCAGACTTGGTATAGACTAAGTTCATTACTATTGTGGTTTGACATACAATCTAACAAAACCCACTTGCACGAGGCAATAATAAATCCAGACAAATGAATGAAGGAGTCCTCGTGAAAACAGAGGTGTGCTTAAATATAGCAGAGTAGACAAAACAGTGATAGCACTGATTCAGTACTCCCATTTCATATTAGCAGTAAGTAAAGCAACCACTGAGGGCCTCATTTGACCTTAACTGTTAAGGATGTAATGTCAACATTTGTATAATCAACTTGGTGCCTTGTTCTGACGCATTAAGATAAAAGCTAAAGGTACCTCAAATAATGAAATCTTTATTTTTAATTACCCAATACCTCTAGGCAGCAATTACAAATAAAAAGACTACAAAAGAAATTTGATTGATCTCCAGTTATTTCAATACTTGAGAGAAGCACGAAAAGGGCAGGTTTGAAGCACATGATGCCTGTCCAATTCCTAATAGAGGTAACTTCTGCATGCAGCTCTTTAAGCTCTTGATAGTCCTACATCAACACAACTCTGTATCTGGAGTTATGAATGAATACAGACACTGAATTTGTAGTTAGTTTACAAACCAAAAATGGCTTAAAATTTTACTCCACCTCACAATTTTATGCATTTCTGTAAGAAGCCCTCTTCTACTAATGCCATTTTTTTAATTATACATGATCATTTTTCAAAGACAAAAAAGGGAAGTCAACTGCTTAAAAGGCAAAGTTAGTCTTACAAAATGTTTTCACGTGTATACACTGGTTTTAACAGAGCATGACTTCCTCCATTTTAAACACAATCTTCTCTCTCCTGGCCCCTACAAAGAGGCTTGATATTTTCTATTTCTCTTTACACTTTCTATTGCACCAACATTATTATTACACCATGCCACTGATCTTTCCCTACTGAATCCCAGGAATCCCATACAGTTCCTTTCTCTCTTAGAAGACTGAGTTCAGTTTGTAATGCACTAGAATAGTCCCTTTTACTACAGGTGTTCCCAGTTTTAACCTCAGATGCTTCATGGAAGATTAAGATAACACAATATTAATCTATCCACATTTGTTTGAATGTAAACTTACCTCTAAATATATTGATGGTGGGTTATGCTCTCCTCCAAATTTGTCTAGCAGTGCTTCTATATGCTCTTGTGTCAATTTAATCATCTGTTTGATGTTCCACACCTACAACAGAAAATTAAAATTTGTAATCATCAAAGGAAGCCTACAGAATCTGTCCTAGAACGAAACAAGAATCTCTCAATATTTAGTAAGAGAAATCCGTAATAAAAATTTTAATTATCAATGAGTGCCAAAGGCTATCCAGTTCATCCAGTGTCAGTAATGGTTTGCTTCTGAAATAAACAGACAAAACTCATATTTGGTCTTAAAATTCAGGACCCATTGAATAAACAACTTCTAAGAATGGCTCTTTTTTCTTGTTTATCAATCATTTTAAGTATTTTGTTCGCAAGACTTTGCAAACCAACTACAGTACAACAACATTTAGTGAAGTTTTTCTATTAAACTTTAGCAATGTGTGTTAACAATTCCACAAAACCACTCACAAAACCAGACCTAGAGTTCTATTTCCATGGCAATAGGATATCTTGATTTTACAGAGCACCTTCTATGTCTCAGCTTCCTACCCTGCAAGCTACAGACCTTGGACACGACCTGAAAACATTTACCTCCTGTGCACAGAGATGACCTACAGCTTTGTTCTGTGAAACCATTCATGTTGCTACTCATTCTTCACAACTGGAAATAGTTCACTTTAGGACTTGGACACTACTGTACGTGAACAATATTATCAATCTAAATTTATACCTGAAAAAGGCAGCAAAGCAGAATCTTTAAAGCAATAATGCTACACTGCTGTAAGAAGCAAGTCCAAGCAAAATAATAAATTTATATTAGAGGATGAGGAGGGAAAAGAGGAGAATTGTTCCTTCATACATACTGTTATTCAGACTACCTATCAGAAAAGAATATTCAATGAAGTTCTAAAAAGCAACCCCAGATCACTTCTTCTAAAGACAGTTTAAAGATTGCTGTTACCTTTTCCTTTTCCAGTTTCTCTCTGTTCTACTTCATGGATTATAATATATAATAGATAGCATCAGGATCAAATCTGGATGTACAAACTGTGACAACCTATCTCAGCAAAAAAAAGATGCAAATAATTTCACATTCTAAAGTAGGCACCAATAATAGGATGCAATCCAAAACGGATCAAAACAAGTTTTAATAGGTAAATTGAGAAGTTCACAAACTCTAAAATACTGAACTTGCACTTAGCACATCACCTTATTCACCCATTCTATTTCTAGAGATATCAGTTATCTGCCAGAAATTTCCTGAAGTAAACTAATGATTGATTTGTTTCTAGCCCAATTTTTGGAATAGATTCCAGAACAAAGACTTCATCAAGAAGCTGCAGCTGAACAAAAATAGTTTGCTCAGGAACAAGCTAACCAAACTACAAAGAGTGAGAGTAGGGGGATACCAAAGAATGTGCTACTCAAGTATTCTGTATGTAAATTCCCTTGAGGCAATGGTGGGAGTCAACTCACTTCTCAACTTGCAATCATTTATCATTGAACCTAGGACTGCCAACCAGCAGCAAAGAGAAGGTTTTCTGTATTTGCTTAGTTTTTTCCCAAGTTGGCAAGGACTAGTTGTATCCTTGGTGAAAAGAACAAGCATGAATTAACACCATATCAATTAACCTGTTCAATATAAGGTTTAGGATGTTTGCTAATCACATAATTGGTAACATGCTGTTAATCTGGGCTGCATGTACTGAGATTTCCCAGCAATCTTAGGAATTATCTCAGGATTGCCTTCAGAAATAGGTTTGTTAGTACTTAAGGGAATGTCTATTATTTGGTTATTCTGGCAATTTCACCCAGCAAAGGTTTTCCTCATCAAAATGAACAAGTCGCTACACTTAATTGTCTGGCAATGAGGAAGATGAAGATGAAAGATTCCTTACCAGCAGAGCAACACAGAATTGCAGGAGGATTTGAGGTTGGAAGGAAACTCTTTAGGTCATCTAGTCCAAGTTCCTCAGCAAGCAGGATGCCCAGGACCATGTCCAGATGGTTTTTGGGTATCTCCAAGGATATAGAGTCCACAGCCTTCTTAAGGTTGTGCCAGTGCTCAGTCACCCTCACAGCAAAAATATTTTCTGATGTTCAGAAGGTACCTCCTTCATTTCTTTTTGTGTCACCGCCTCTGGTCCTGTCACCAGGCGCTGCTGGAGACAGCCTGGCTTCATTTTCCATTTGCCCATCATCTTTGTGGCTCTTCACTGGATAGTCTAGCCAGCACAGCTCTTCTCTCAAGTATAGATAGCCACATTTAGCTTATACTGGGGAGCCTTGAACTGGACATAGCACTTCAGGCGAGGCCTCACCAATGCCAAGAAGAATGAGCCCCTGCCATATGAGTTTCTAAATACTCCTTTTGCAAAATCAATAACGAGTAACTTCCCTGCTCATGTTATTTTCTATTTTGTGTCTATAACCAGGATCTCTCTTTTCTAACAGTAAAGATATCAAATAACAAATGTAACACCACCAGCAATATGCACAATGCAAGAATGTTACTTTGGAAACGCTGGCAAGAGACTCAAATAGCCTCCAACAAGGGCAGAGATCTTTCTACAAAGTTAGTATCATGACAAGTAGAACCTCATTAATCTAGGCTGCCTAGCACAAGTGTGGGTGCCCCATCCCTGATAATGCTCAAGCTGGACCGGGCTTTGAGCAACCTGGCCAAGTGGAAGGTTACCTGTCTATGACAGGGCAGTTGAAGCAAGATCATCTTTAAGGTCCTTTCCAATCCAAACCATCCTGTGATTGTGATTGATGAAAAACATTTTAGACTTGCTGCCAGCTGCTAGCCCACAATAACAATATCTTCACATAAAGATGCTGAAATTACAGTCTAATGGAAGACAAAATTTCTCAAAGGAACCAAAAACATTGCCCTGAATTACCTAGTATATATTTGTGTAGCAAACCAAGAGCCTTTCAACAACTGAACCTTACAGGCAAACTTAATATGGATTTCTATAATCTTAGAAAGACTCCTCATAGAGTTAAAAGTACACTGAAGGCAGAAGAAAATTTATAAAAGTCAGCCATAGCAACAATTAATTACTTGTTGCTCATAGAAATGGAAAAGCTATTTTGTGTGCCATATTCATCAAGTCTTCTGACAAGATGAGAACTTTCAGAAATCTAGTACTGACTAGCATATTCTAGCCCAAAAACACATATTCTAGCACAAGAACACATATGCCATAACAAATTTCCAAGCTTCACAATTTCCTTTTAAGTGCCAACTTGTACTTCTATTTACTTAGAGCAAATGTACCTTCTGGCTTCCTGCATCCGTGATTACATTGAGACAGAGTTTTTTGTGGTCCAGAGCAACCCTTAAGTAGCTGGCTTGAGAATAAACCCCTGTGAAGGTATACTGCATTCTACTATGCAGGATCTATTGCTACTTCAATTCAATTAAAGGAACTCAAGTCTTTTCCTCACTGGAACCCAGAACAAGTGACCTCATGTGACTCAGAATTCTAAGTCTGCTGCTGACCACCACAGCATCCACAGCTTTCGCCTCACAAAAACTCCACCATCCCTGCTGCATTTTCACAGCTGGCAGAGCCAGCAACTTCAGCCCATCTTCCCTCCTTGCAGACTTGCTTGTTCAGACAACTCAGCTCAGTTCATGTCATGAGCACAGCCCAGACTTGCAGACCTTGAGCCAAGACAGAGCCTCATCTTTGCTGCACAAAACACCCTGAAATGCTAAGTTCTTAAAAATTACATCTCTGGAGTTCAGCAGCACTCACAGATATACAGGTTTCTTTGAAGCGTCCAAACAAAACTCCAATGTGCAAAAATGGCCTAGCAAGGGTTTAATTGCCCATAAGCACTTACATTCCAGGACAGCAGCAAAGAACTGCCTAACAAGAGAGACACCAAAAACATAGCATACAGAATCCTTTTATCAATCAGTTCCGGACCAAAGAGCTTCTTCCTACACCACAAAATAAACCTAAGTTTCTAAAGATTAAAGTAATCCCTTTATCCACTCTTTACTGACACATTTTTAGAAGTAAAATAAAACTACCTCAAAGTTATTAAGAAAGAACAGACTTTTTTTTTTCTTATTCTTATGAGCGCTCCACTATATTTATGAAACTCATACCTGTAGGAAACCAGGAAATCACAACTGTCAAGTATATTATAGAAACACAAAAATTGATGCCAGCCTCAGAGACAGTTCCTGGAAATCTTAACGCATTTTAAAGTAAACCTGCATTGCATCCAGTACTGCCCACATGCAATTCTGATCCCTTTCCACGGGAAACAGAATGGGGATTTGAGACACTATTTAAACTGTAGTTCCATGAAAAAGTAATGAATCCTTTACAACTTGGATAACCATATCATTTTTCCAAAAAAAGCATCAAATAAACGTTCCTGGCCTATCTTGCAGCATTCAGTTAAGGTTATTCTCTATCACAAGAGATTAGATTTGATTCTTCCTTTAGTGCTGCTGACACAAGGAAGCTGATGCAGGCTAACATAGACACAGGCAACCAGACAACTGGAAATATTCCAGATATACTGGAATATATCAACTTGAATCTGCTTATTGTGGATAATTGTGCATTAATTTTGCAAATAAGCACTCCCTTACAATGCAATAAAGACGATGACCTATTACAAGCCAGAGGCAAGTCAGATACAGCAGAAGCCTAAATCCATTTTATTCAGGGAAGACTATGGCGGCATAAATGATGGAATATGTTGAGTTGGAAGGTACCCATGAGGATCATCAAGTGCAACTCCCAGCCCTGCAGAGGACTATCCCCAGGAGTCACACCAGGAGCCTGTTCCAGTGTTTTTCCCCCCAGGGAAGTGATCACAGCACCAAGCCTGAGAGAGCTCAAGAACCCTTTGGACAATAATTTCAAGTACACACAAGGTTAAGCCACACAGTTGTTTTTGCATCTCTTGCTGCTTGTCAAAATGTGCAGTGCCTGAGACATCACAAAGCAAACGTATCTTCCATACTTTCTGCATCTGGCATCACTCCTCAAATCTTGCAGCTCATCCCAACTCCAAACTGTATGATTCATACTTGGTAGAAGACACTGAAAGTTCAAATCTATTCTGCAAAAAAAACCCTGCATTATTTGTCCAGGAACAGCAAGTCCTGTTATGTTATGCCCTGTTATTGGATTATCACACTTAGTGATGACACAATACTCTGATAGAACTAACAACGTAATTAAAGAAAAAAACAAATAAAAAATTAAGCATTTCATTTGGATACTGCTTTATAAAGAGGACAAAATCATCAATATCTATCCAATACTATTCCAATCAGTCCTTTCAGGCTTCTTTCTTACATGGTAAGTAACAACCAATTCAACCGTTTGGTCCCCTGAGCAAGGATCCACTTTGTCAGAAAACACTTAAGAAAGCTGTCATGTATGAGATTGTCCTCAGCTGGACTAATATATCAATTAACTTGAAAGTGAGATGCTTGGGTGAAAGACAGGCAAGAGGACATAGGGGTTAATACCAGAGCAGCCCACTAAACTATTTGCATGGCAAGATGCAGAATATGTGGGTTTGAGTTTCTATGCTGACAATCACTGTTGCCTCTTTCTCGCACTTTGGTACCTCCTTCCGGTAGTTTCCCCCCTCACTCATCTTGATCTCACTCCTCTTCTTAACTCTTACTAAGTTGCTTCTCATTTTCTGCAGGCATGTGCTGGAACAAGCACAGACAGTGGGATGGAGAGTCTTGCCTACTTCCAATACTCCAGGCTATAGCTCCTCTCCATTTCTCTGTGGAAGCTTCTTGCAAGTTACACATCCACAGTGTTAATTTTTCCACTTTTCCTACTCTCCCAGCTTTTCTTGCTTACCACATCTTCAATAGAGCAGTTAAAAGTTTTTATTAAACAAATGTGACAAATACCAACAGCTGAAAAACTTCACTGAACTGAAAACCAGCTTGCAATGGCTTTCACATGAGAGTTGACACAAGTGACATGAAGGTCAGCATCAAGCTTGCCTTTCCTAGCTCACATTTCCCAACTTATTATTAATCTCAGTGAATAATTTTTATCATTTTTATTTATAGGTCACTTAAAATGTCCGAGATAGCCAATAATGGAATACTGTCAAAGTCTGTATGTAGGCAATTCAAGATGAGTCAGTAAAACTTACAACCACAGACTAGTAAATAAGTTACAGACAACAATATCTATAGAAGTGACTGCAGTCAAGAGAAAAAGGATCCATTATCTCTTTTCCCACTAAAGCCTACGAACATACCTTTCTAGACTCATGATGAATAAGAGGTACCATTCAGTACCATCCTGTCTGACAACTAGGATCATAACTAGGTCAATTAATACAGTAATGTAATACAGTAATGTGATCAGCGAGCGTCTGCTGTAAGCACAGCAGTTAATTAAATATTTAAAAGGCTTTAAGATGAAAATCTATTTTCTGTTTAACAGGTAACAATTTTTATGAAGGAAAGACTAACCTGTAACTAGCAGTGAAGGTTCCAGCTGCAGCTGACACTCCTCTTGTTGAACAAAACCACCTCACCAAAACCAAAGATCAAACAAATTCTATGCATCGCCAAAAAACTAGAAAACATCTGACTAAATTAACACTCAAGAATCAAACTGCCATCTTTGAAGAGCTCACAGCAGAAACTATCACTCATTTATTTGCAGACCATCAGTTGCAACTGAGAGCAATCAATGTCTTTTGCTTCCATTAATTCTAAACACAAACTCACTTGCTCATCATTCAGCTCTACTCTTAAAGCCGAATAAACAGCCATTCAGTCTGACAGGCCTTTGCCCCTTAAGTTGCCTCCTCTTTGACAAAGCAATTCAGACTTAAATGCTTCGTACAAGTGTTAAAAATATATTTTTAAATAAATTCAAAAATTTTAAAGGATAACACTCATTGAAGTCTATCCTTGTAACAGAACCAAGCAGTTTCTCTGTAAGAATGAAGCCACCAAGAGCCTTAGGCACTGACTGCTTTGTAGCTCACACCAGCCAAGATGGTGGGTGCAATTATCATATTGTCCTTGGCTATTCCTGCTCTTTTTCTTACTCTTTCTCCATAACATAAACCTTTGGCTGAACCCTTTCAGTACGCTAAACAAGTGAAAAATTGTTCCCTTTGTCAAGGTTAGCTTTCTGCCAGTCTACTGTGCTTAAAACAGCTTGGCAAAGGACCCAGTGATCATCTCAGCTGGTGAAAAAGCCACCTTTCCTCTCTATAGCTCAGTTAGATGGATTCAGGCCACCAAGAAGCAGCAGCCTCCTGCTTAGGTTTCAATTCTCTTTCATTTTCCCACTTTTTCCATCACCTGCCATCTTTGCTGCTAAGCAGAATTTGCCTCCAAACACTATAAAAAGGAAAGTCAACAAATGTTCTCTACCACAGTAGAACAGCAGTGTGTGGAAAAATAAGAGCTGCCTATATCCCTCATTTAAATCATTAACCACCAGTTGCACACCAAATCTTTAATTACATATTTTTCATGGCTTTTGTGTTGCAGTACTACTAGTCCCTCTTATTCACTTTGATAATAATTCAGTAGTCACGAGAATCACGCACAGATTGAGTTCAGGAACAATTCACCATATTTACATTCATGAATTCAACAACTTCTCCCTAGACAGTAACAGGTTTTAAAAAAAATAAATAAAAGAGGAAATAAACTATCTTTATTTTCTTACCCATTCAAAAAAGCAGTTTTACTTTAGCCAGGTAATTACCACAGAATCTCAATCACACTAAATCCATGCATTGGTGACATTTAAAAAAGATCGTAATGAAGACACCAGACTATTTCTCTGCACACCTTAAGCTGAAAAGTCACATTTATGATGGAAAGCAAGCAGCCAGCCAGCTAATTACAATAATTGCCTATAAGAAGTAAATGCTCGTTCAGTTTTGCTCTTACACAGCTTGGGTCACATTAATTAAAATGACAAAAAAAATAAACTCAGTTTCAGCTGAACTACAGAACTTAATTCTTCTCTCTCCTTGCCAGACTACACAATTAATTATGCTATGCTGGAAAGATATTTAGCACCTAGCTATAAAACAGTTTGTTATAAACTTTGCTCTATTCCACCACTAAACTGTTACTACATAGTTACTACTGTGCATAGTTTCCTACCAACTGATCAGAAAATGTAAAAGACAGCTGGAATTGTTGGTTGAGTACAAATATACTCTGCTTGTTTAGAAATATCTGTGATCCAATAAAGAAATTAAGGTATCCTATTTTTACCACAAACCGATCTCCAAAGCTGAAATACAGCAGATGTACTTGTTTTCTTCTTTTATTTTTAAAACACAAGTAATTTGCTCCTAGTCAAGGGAAACAGTCAAATAGGAACTGCCACAGAAACCACATTCTTCTAAACAGTATTCTATGTTCTACTCATCAGACCACCCTGCCTTACCAACCCCAGTACCATCTTAGAAAATGAAATAATTTAAAAGGCAGAATTGGCTCCTTGCCACCCCATTGTAGAATTAGGAGAGTTTTAACTACTTAACCTAGAATCTGGGAAAAGTTACATTAATTTCCAATGATTTACATAGGCCTAAAAATATCACAAGAGACAGCACAAACTGTATTCCAGTAGAATTATAGAACGTTTAAAGAAACCTTTTCTGAAAACTATCTCAGATAATACTAAAGACTCACATTTAGATCCGCATTACTTAAACCTATTATAGAGAATATTTGACCTATTAAGTTTAATGACTACATCTTCAAAACCAGATCAAAGATTGAGGCATCAATATACAACTATCCGGTTCCAAACATCTAGTTACTACCAACTTCTTAGTCATAACGATGTATTTTATTTCAGGTTGATTTTTATAGTGCTTTTCAAACATAAATAGTGAATAACTTGTACCAGAGAGACAAAAACTAGCCACCCTATTCTGACTCCAGAAATGTCTACCTTCAAAACAAACCCTTTAACTGAGATAAAGGGGAGAAAAAAAATTAAGTTAGGGTGTTTCTGATCCAAGTGTCAGAAAATGTTGCCTGAATACATTGTAACTGCATCTGGAGAGTTTTTATTAGCAACAGTACATTTAATTACAGCTTATTAAGAATGATACTGTTTAAGAGGCCTCACTCTGTAACAGATCGAGACTTTAGAGCTGGTATCCCCCTTTCTAGCGTCAAAAGAAAAATTCCTAGACACTTAGTTATGCAACACATTTTTAAACTAAGTTCAATTGTTCATTAACAGCCTTTTCTGCTTGTCTCACAGAAGAAATATTTTAAACAAAACTGGTATGTTTCATGTAGAAATTGAATTGCCCTTCATGCTAAGCTTTGTGCAGGTAGACTGGGAGAACCCACAAAAGCATTTCTCTTGATCAGGACCTTAGAAATATAAAAGTGCCCTTCAGGGCTCAAACAGACTCGTATGACCTCGTGAATTTAGTAACAGATAGTGCAGAAAAATCATTTGATATGAGCACTATATCTGGCACTGCACAACCAACTCCATTTTGAAGAAAGGCTTTGTTTTCTGATTTTAAATGGGATGATAACTGGCAGCACTGCTCCCTCAAAACTCCTGCCTGACCTGGCAGCACTTTCAGCCAAAGAGAAGGGTTACAAGTTAGACTTTTGCCTGTTTTTACTCTTTTTTGCTAGGGTCCACATTCCTAAAACATCATCAGAAATAAAGAAAGACACTGTTGCTGCTCCAAAACTCACACATGCTAAAAGGGTGCAATAAACCAAACCCACCAAAGGGCTTAAGCAGGAGAAAAAAAAAAAGAAGGCATGTAATTCTGCATCAACTAGCCTTCTTTAGCACTGGCCACAGAAAAGACAAACAGTTGAATGAATACATATTTCATTGATTTGGAAAGAAGGTGTGCACAGGGGGAGGATTAGGAGGATACCATTGTATGCCCCAAAAGCTCAAGAGCAACTGGAATAAAAAAGCTGACGCAAAGGAACACATACATTGCATGCTGACTTCTGTAACCTGCACTAGCTATGAAAAAGTAGCTGTGCTCACACACAGATGTGTGAAGAGTTGAAAATGATGAAAACCAGCTCACACCTCACAAAACGAAATACTGTACCCAGAACTCTCACGTGGTCAAGGCTGTTGGAAATATACCCTCACTACACAAGATCACAGACACTTTCACATCCCTGGCACACTGGCAAAGCTATGGTATGCAACCCTATTTCTGTAAAAGGCATGCTCAGAAGGGCTCCAGAGAGACCAAGGAAGATTTTTACAACCCCGCAGGAGAAGCTCAAGACTATTAAGTCTAAGGTGTCAGGACCTAAACCTGCCAGTCCAGCTAAGGAAGTCTCATCTGAGCATAACTTCTTATTCAAATATAAAAAATTAAAGCTCCAACGGAGTTTTATGGGACAAAGATTATTTATAATAACCAAACAGAAAAGGGAGAACACACACGCCATACTACCACTGCTTTCCCTAACCTCATTGCTTTAGTGTCCAACTTCACAAACGTTTTGGAACTCATTGGGTGCTCCTCATGTTGAGGAGATTCCAGTCACTAGGTCTGCAGAAAACTGATCCAGTGAAAGTAATGCAGATTTTCTTCAGTACCAGTGAGTGGAATCAATTGAGGACAGGACCTATGTGGTACCAAGTGGGCACACGGGAGTAGATCTGGCTGAGAGGGGTGACATGAGCTCAGCAAAGGGCAAGACCTGCAGCTCTGGGCGTCAGTGCACCATTTGACTGGCTTGGCTCTAACTGTAGCGATGGAGCAGCAGCAGCCATGGGAACTACAATTATGACAGGGCATTTCTGATACACTGTACATTTCACCACCCTCCAGAAGCCAGTGTTTCAAACTGAAAATAAAACTTAAACTTGGCCAAAACTGTATTTCAAAAAACCCCCCTCCATCAAATCTGAAACACCGTCCTTGAAAGAGAATTAGCAATTCCATGAACAATTGAAACCTTCTTTTATTTCCCTTGTAAGTACAAATAAAATTAGATCATTTTCTAAATCAAATTCCCTCCAAAATATTTAACGTATTCAAATTTTTTGACAGATATAAGAATTAATTAAACTGAACTACATATTTTTTTACAAATATTGGAATATTGCAGCCTTAAGGAAACTTGGGGATTATCAGTTTATGTTAAAAGATATCTGCATTAAAAAAAAAACCATTCAAAGAAAAACATCCAAACATAAAATGCATTTGGTCTACAGTATTTTTAACCTCATGACACAAAAGAGTTGCCATTCCTGGCTAAACAAGTGTCAAGTAGGGTATTATTAGAACAGCTTTAAAAATAAGAGATCTTTGAGTTTAACAACTACAACAAAAAAAAAAAAGGGAATTAAGAAGCAAGACTATAAGCCAGGGGAAAAAAAATCAGTACTAAATATTTTGTACCCAACCAGTTGCTGCATATCCACAGAGATAAGAAACAAGCCTCCCAAGACATCGCAACCTTCCAGAAGGAGCCACCACTCTATTAAGCTAATTTTGTGTAATCAAACAAGCTACCACAGGACAGAGCTGTTAATCCTACTCCCTTCTGGGAAAAACATCATAGCCAGATATCTCTACTATCCCCACTAAACCTAAGTGTTTCAAGGTTGTGTTCTAATATTTGATCCACCTTGCCAGAAAAAAATCATAAAAACCCTAAGGAAAAAAAGATAAGAGGTTACCATACTCATTGCCTTTTTTTTTTTTTTTTACACCTGGATCAACTTTCATCCATCACTCCTGACATATATTTGCCTGTTGAGGTGACAGTCTATAAATGAACAGCTTATTTATAAGTTCAGAAAGCCTGTTTTCATGCTTCACTATTCCTAGCCATAAAGAATGTCTCATAGTAACATGGAACCAACTCCTCTGCTAGCACTTAAACTCCCTACTTCTGGCAGTAACCACCATAAGCCTGGCAAATCTTTGCATCAGATTTGACAATTTCCATTTCTTTTTTTCAACAACTTCAGATTTTACTGAGTCTTCCTTCAAAGCTCTGACTTTCCAGACTTTACATCACTGCTAGTATTCTGCTCTAGACTTCCCTCAGCCAGACTACGCATTTCTCAAAGCTGTGATGATCCGAAGTCAGACAGCATTCAGCCATGGCCTTTCCCATGCTATGCAAAAGAAACAATTATTTAACTTATCTTTGAGATATACTGCAGAATATTAGCTACAAGATGTTTCACATGCAGCTCCAATTAAACTTGTGCTAACAATTAAATAGGATGTCATTCACAGACTATGAAGTTAGCTCAATCACTGAATAGAAATGCAAGGAAACATAATTGAGATTGAACATAAAATGTATTCCCAAAATGACAAAATCAATTAAGTAAAAAAAATTCGCATTGTTTCAAATTTCCAAATAAGTGGCATGTTTAATAGTAAACTCTTTAGAGAAATAGAAGTTATTCTAATACCCAGCAGCACAGGTTCCCTAAATGTTACTGCAACAAAATCAACCCCACTTTTACTTCATGTACCATGTTATGAGAACCCATCACTTCATATTGTAAAGTTAGAGATACGTTTTCATTCTATCTTCATTTTATTTATCTTTTCATCCATCCTCCATTTTACTCTTAAACCTGTTTCATAGGATTAGGGCTTCTAAATTTATAACTAATATTTATGCAGGATAAATTCCAGCATTGCTGTCTAGAAAACGACCACCCAGCGGCTCAGGCCCTCAATTCACAGCCTTCAAAATAATTGTTGTCTTACAAAGAGCACAAAGCTCTGAGTACAGAAAAATCCCATTTGAATTTTTTAATATTGGTGTAAATAATCTCTAGCAACAAGGCTAGAACCTTTTCCTCCCAGCTGTCACACGCTCCTTACTATATCAACAACTCTGTAATGCTCTGAAAACCTTCCATCCAAACAATCTCTTGTCCAGAGAATTCATGCTGGGGAAGAAGCCAACCTCTGTGCCTGCAGATGCCAGCTCACATCCGAGGCCTCCCAGCACCAGCAACCAATCAGGGAGTGGAAGAGGAACAAACTTCTTCCAGACACACTTGCCCCTACCCTTTCCAAATCCTTCCTTCTCCAAGAAGTAGCCATTTCCTGTATCTTTTCTATGACTGCATGAACAACTACCCTTACCAACTCCGACTTTTAATATAGGAGAAAAAGATTTAGCAATTATTATACTATTTATTAGAGGAGTTGTAATACTCATTACTAGAAGATCTATAGTAACAGCGCTTAGGCTACCAAAGCAACTTTTAAAGGCATAAATTCACTATTTGAATAAGAATTTGTCATGAGTTGAACAACGGCTTGAATTTGTTTTTCAAAGCCACAATCCTTGAGAATTCATAAGGGACAGTGATGCAGCTGCAACCAACGCAGAGTACTCAATTACAATCTCAATACAGAACATCTTGTTTACCAGAGGGTTCTAACATACAAGTAAGTGTGTGTGAGATGACTTCAACATCTGTCAGAAATTCTTCTTGTCTGCTCCTTTTTTAAGAGAAGAAACTGAGTGCAGCATTGAAGGTCTGTCTTCTGGAAATCAGGACTGCATTTCCCTAAAGACTACAGGAATTGAAACCTTTTCAGATATCGCTTTAAATAAGTAAGGTCATGCTCCTTGACAGTCTTCCACAGCAAGGCTGCTAAAGCCTAGATTTACCCTGTCTTGAAGCAATAAAACAAAATACTAGAACATGTACTTACATTTCAGCCATGAGTCAGTTACAAGCACTTCAGTATTTTTCTGACTTATGTCACTTTGAACTTGCATTATGCTTTAGGTTGTTTTGTTTTCGTATTAAGGATAGCTTCCATTGTAACTTTGTCAGCAATTTTTTGGGCTTGAACTTCATTAAGGTACACATGTTTAGGTGAAGTAATAGATACACAGTAAACAAAACTTAATTACCTACAACTTGAAGAAGAACTAGCTAACTACAGAACAAAACCACATCAGAAAATAAAAACTCTACAACCAGCTCTGCCTTGAGACCCATGTGTTTCAGTATTTCCAATGCAGAATAAGTTTCCTTTTAAATAATACAAGATTATCTCCCACACACTTCCTGCTTACACCCGTACCAAGCAACATATCAATCTCTCTGCTTGGTTGGTGTTCCACATGCTGGACAACTTGTCTCTCTGCCTCATCCAGGGAAAATATTCAGGATGGAAGCAGAAGCAGCCACTCTATGTAATTTACCATTTGGAATCAAATCTAATGACGGACACAGTCTAAAACATTTTTGAAGTTCAAGTGACTTAGAGCAATTTCACAAACATCTGCTTCAGTATGACAATTGTTTTTTAGAAAATTCTTG
Organism: Anthoscopus minutus; assembly: GCA_013399455.1. Taxonomy (NCBI): domain Eukaryota; kingdom Metazoa; phylum Chordata; class Aves; order Passeriformes; family Paridae; genus Anthoscopus; species Anthoscopus minutus. Next base: position 51,021 of record VWYI01036650.1, on the reverse strand, counting down.
CCTCCTGCCACTGCTTTTACTGCTCTTCTCTCCTGTACTTCAGTTTAAGCAGCTCAGCTGTATTGATGATGTTGTTGTTTTGAGGGCCACAGTATATATTAATTGGATTAATTCCATAGATTTTTTTTTTAAATGACAGAAATAACTGAGAAATCCAGGAGCTTTTTAACCTCACTTTGCTGCTGAAAGTGTGCTTTTGTTAAATCCCACTCTTCAGGTGCTTGGGTTTCTCAACCAGCTGAGAGTTTCTCCTTACTCAGGGAAGTTCAGACTGAATTGGCATTGCTCAAGGTGTTTAATCACCATGCTGGGTAGGTGTAAAACTGATGTGTACTGCCGAGTTTTGCCTACCTTCAGCAAGTAAGTCAGGCAGGAACTACATCCATAGGGACGGACTCTTTCCCCGCTTCTCCTTTCTGGCCATCTATCCAGCATGAGGTCTAGCACTTCTCAACTCACTAATTCCACTATAATCCAGTATGCTGTTAATAAATGGATACGATTCCAGTCTTTGGGGAGTCGCGAATCAAACTGACCCCTCTGAGAACAGCTGGTCCAAGCCAGCTCATCTTCCCTGCTGGAGGCTGGAAAGGAGAGGCTCCCAGGTGGGCTGGGCACCTCGCAGGGCCATAAGGCTGCTCAGAGATGAGAGGTCTCGTACCAACTGCAGACGCACGGGGGAAAGCTGAGCTGAAACACTCTCCAGCCGGTAACGCTAAGAACAAAACAGCAGAGCTTCTGGCGTCTGTATTTACCTCCAGAACAGACTCGAGACATGGCATCTGGCAGGTTGGGCCGCCTTGGATGCCTACAGTGCTTGAATCTGCGAAGCACCTTGTGTTGTTACCGCACAGTTTATTCCCTGTTCCGAAAACATTTCAGAAGCGTTCGCAACTCACACTTCAGCCACAGCAAAACAGGTAGTACCACTCGCTCCCCGTGGGATTGGGAAGTTAAGTAATAAGCCCCCAAAATACAGGAAGTATGTAAGAAAGACACCAATCAGAGGCCTGACATCCTCGCTGCCTCCACGGTGCCCTGGTCCGCTAACATTTCCTAAGATGCTTTGTGCAAAAAAAACGTCCACAAAAGGCACGTCCACAAAGCGAACCGAACCCAACCTTGGGTTTGAAATGCATTTCCAGCGTTTCAAAATCATCGGGGGAAACCGATAGCAAACCCCTACAAAACATCTTCGCCAGACACGGCACCCGCGGCCGCAGAGGCATCGAGCCGGGCTTCTCTGCAACCCAGCCGGGACCCGCACCCTCCCCACCGCGGCCCCCGCTTGCGGCCCCCACCGGCACGGGCCGCCGCCGGCACGGC